>CM076576.1:579018627-579142549 GCA_034641835.2 Pinus albicaulis | reverse complement strand
TAGCATCGTGTTATCTATAATGTAGATTTTGAGCACAAATTTTGACCTAGAAAAACTAGATACCTCCTTGGTCAGGGAAAGCCGTCAGCTAAGATAAATCTGAAGAAAAATGAACCTAGAATCCATTCATAATCTAGATTAAAGGAAAATACCTTTCCAAAATAAGTTCCTTTCAACCCATGGGAGTGTGGTTAAAAAACAAGTTGGATGGTAATAAAACTTGTATTAATGTTGAGACCTTGGTCAAGCGTCCCCCCTCCCCTCAGGTGGTGTGGATGATGCCAAGGGCCAGTCCTAGGTGATTTTGAAGGCACAAAAGTGTCTAAAATTCCACTCATGGCAAGTTTTCTTAGCTGGAGGACCTCTGCTAGCATCCTTTCCAAAACAAGTTCCTTGTATCTTTCAATTGGCCTATTCGGTGGCTCTTCCTTGTCTATCACTTGTCTTCTTAACATGGAGTGCATTATATATGGAGTCTATCTATTGACTTGATATTTAGTTATCAATTTTCTCATTATTGGGGGTTTATGGATTGTTATGAATCTATGCTTTTGTTTCACATTAACTTAGATCTTTCTAAATTTTCTACTTGCTGATATAAAGAATTTTAGTATTTTGGATGTGTTTTCTCTTATGTCATTCTCTTCTGACCATCTTAAATTTGACATTGAATTACGAGCTTATTTACATGATTGCCAATTTTTAAGTCGATATTGAAAGTGTAGGTACAGGATTAGGAATAAGGAATTTCAGTGTTTAATGAAATGCATGGAATTACAGTAATTATTCACTTGTTAATATTCCAAGAGTGCATAATTTTGATTTCAACATTGATTGTTGTAACTTCAATTACATTGACTTCGAGAGTAAATAGTTAAAGCGTAATTATGGAATCATAATTGCTAGTGTTTGACAAAATCCATGTCCTTTGGAGTAAGCTTCATAAATATGACCATATATCTTATGAGTATTTTATTTTTCTTGTAGGATATCTTGAACGTTTTTGAATTTGCTAGAGGTCCTTCCAATTAAACATGGTGTTTTGTCTGTGGAGCAATGGGACATGCTAATCCTTTCAATTTAAAATATGTTTCCATTGGAAATGAAGATTATGGAAAACAATATTATCAAGGTAAATAATAGGTATCATAGACGAAATTAATCAATTGAATTATTGTCTTTATATTATGTATATTGAATATCATATTTATTCTTATTGTCTTTTATTATGTACATTGAACATGTTATTTCTAGCAAATTTTGATCTTCTTAGATCTTCTATTCCTTTGGTGTATATTTGCACCTTTAGGGGCAATTGCTAGTTTAAATTCTAATTCTTTAAAGGGTGTTAGCTCAATGGAAGAGCACCTGCTTTACAAGCAGGAGGTTGGTGGTTCAATTCCATCGTGCCCCGATATTCATATGGAATGGAGGCGATCAGTTTTTAGTGATGGATGCTCTTTTGAACATCACCAATGAGATTATGGTGACATTTTTCTACCCTCACCAAAATATGAAATGGTGATGGTCAATGAACACCACCATATATACACATCAATAGTGACAACCATGAAAGGTCTGTCACCATAAATCACTTTTGTTTATATGAAATGGTGAGGGTCATTGTTTGTCATTATAGTCATTATTCGCGACGGACCTTGATGTCACCAATGAGCTTATCATGACATTTTTTTACCCTCACCAAATATGAAATGGTGACAGTCAATGAACGTCGTCGTATATATGCACCATTAGTGGCAGCCATGAAAGGTCCATCATAAAAAATCGTTGTTGTTCATATGAAATGGTGACAGTCATTATCCGCTATTATAATCAAAATTCGTGATGGACCTTGAATGTCACCACAAAACATACTTTCGACAATGCCACCTTTCGTGACGTTCAGTTTTTTTGTGACAGAGGCTATTGTCTGTCACCATTTCTCATATCAAATGGTGGCGGTCACTATCCGTCATTATAAATCATTATTGGTGACAAACCTTGAATGTCACCACAACACCTATACTTTCAGTGAGGCCACCTTTGGTGACGTTCAGTTTTTGGTGACGAATGCTCTTTTGACCATCACCAATGAGCTTATGGTGACATTTTTTTCCACTCACCAATGTCCTTTTTTCTTGTTGTGAGCATAAAAAAAATGACATGTGCATGCTTAAAGAAGAGGAAACATAATGACGATCAAAAAATTAATAGCAAAAAACATTGATAGCGTGCACCCCGTGTGGGCTACGTCTCTGGTCCCGGTGTAAAGAGAGTGGAGGCCGCTTCATAAAATGTTGTAAATGATGATGATGTACATGGCATATTATTTGTCATTACAAGGATAAATAGCCTCAACCAGAGTGGCTTGTCTCTCCACAAGGATTTCTCCTTATAGGAACTCTCACTCAAAATGGGTTTCCCTTCAGCATGACAAGCTAATGAAATCTCATAATAATGTGGAAACAACTATCCCTCAACATAGTATTAAACAGGGGTATCAACAAGAGTAACATCATCTCAGAAAATAAAAAGAAAAAAAATGCATAGCTTCATCATGTACCTCCACTTTCGAAGATGGCCGAAAAATGAATAGGTCGTCTGTTGAAATGGATTGCATCACTAAATTACTGGCAATAAGTGGTGTAAAATTGACTATAAACTTGTCCAATTATGACACTGTCAAATTCTGGACCCTCGATAATCTTTTAGATTCCTCATGATTTCAAAAATATTCCTCTCCACCAGTTGACTAGAGATTTGTTACTCAGATGACAGATATGATCTCCCCATCATGCTCCTTGTAAATTCTGAGAAAAATGGGTATAAAGTCAGAAATATTTCGACACTGGGACAAATCAACCTCCAAGAGAATCTAAAGATTCCTCAAGATTCTCCAAACCTTCATTTATGTTACTCATATGGAGATTCTGATTATAGAATTGGACTCCTAGCGAGAAAACGTGTAAAAATGACTATAAACATGTCAAATTTCATCATTGGCATCTTTGGTTCTCAAGAGAATATTTTCAACATCTTGAGATTCTCATCCATGGTTCCCCTGTCCCTGCAAATCATGGTTCCACCCACTCTGAGTTCCACTCTTGCATCGTGTTTCACTGCTCTCCTCCCCATCGACTGGTGCAATAGATTTTATAAGGGAAATCCAGGCAAAGTTTACTATGAAGCATCGATGGCGCGTTGGTTAGAGCAGAGGTGTCAAAGCGAGGAGGTCGGGTGTTCAAAATCTGTCGACCTCTGCCTTGTTATATTTTACCATATAATAATAGGTTGGCGTGATTTTTAAGTTGAACTGCTTATGGTTTAATTATGGTTAGTGGTCTTTAATATACACCGCAACTTTCGATTGACCTCTGTCTTTTCCCTCATTATCCAGGTCTGAGAACCCTTAATTGCTCTCTCATCCCGATTGAAACCATTTTCACCATCATTTAAAGGATCTGAAGTTACTCAACTATCTTTCCCTATGAACACTTCCCTTTAGAACCTTGATTCTGATCTGACTGCTTGACATTTTGACTCCATTAGCCCAATGGAATACATACCTACATCTATCCATCTGAACCAGTGATTCCACCACCAAACCAAACCCAAAATAAAATCCTAATTCATCCTACATAACTAGCCTAAAATCAACAAATATAAATCATAAAGAGAGAGCCCTCTCTGAGCATTAGTTAGGCTAGATCCTAAGGCTTAAAAGTAGGTTTGTGGTTACCTCGGTGAGTTCTTTCTTTAACCTTGGGAAATTACTGAGTGATAACATATTGGCAACCATGCTGGGGAAAAATATCAATCTATTTCTTCAGAAAAATTATACAGGTATTCGATCTGATTTTTTATGGTGGACAATGATCAGACATATAAAGGTTAAAATCATCCACCAGGCGACTCCTACTCCAAATCAATTTCACGATCAAGACTCCACTGGAGAAATGAACCTAGAAGAACATCATGGGAATATCATGTTTTCAACTTGGATCTTAATCCAAGACATTATGTTCTTTCCTATCAAGAAAAATTTTCAATGTATATTGTATTTTAGTAATGATCTTAGACTGATATTTGATTCTTTTCCTTCTAAGATTGTAAATATAAAATCTCATCCATTTGAGTAGCTTTCTTCTGAAACCTATAATGATCATCTTCCGATTGAGAAGCCTCAAATAATCAAGACCAATCTTACAATCCTTGTACATATCCCTATACCTTGTAAAGTTCCTTATAGATATAAGCCCCTCATCTTACCTCCTATACTCCATGATTTCCCTGATAACTATTTTAAACATCTTCCTAATTTTGATGGAGAGAATGCTAACATCACTGCCCAAAAACATATTCAAGGTTTTGAAAATTATCTGGACCTATTTGAGATTGATGAAGATGATGTTAGAATCATGTTTTTTTCTCTTTCATTACAGACTAAAGTAAAAAGTTGGTTCAACAATCTACCTATTGCAAGCATCTCAAATTTCCAGCAGTTTGCCAAATTTTTTCTTGATAGATGGATAATCAAAGTCAATCTTTTTGTGATCATAGAAGAATATAATCAGTTGAAAAGATATCCAAATGAGACAATACAACAATTTTCTGATAGATTCAATCAAGTTTATTATTCAATGCCATCAAATATCAGACCTCCTCCTGATTCAACTCTATTGCATTACCCAAGTGGCTTTGATCTAGAAATAGAATTTTAGATAAGAGAAAGAGATTCAGAAACACTTGAACAAATGCAAAATACTGCAATTGATGTAGAAGTCAATCTGAAAATTAGAAGGGAAAAGTTGAAATCAGAAAGAGAGAAGAACAAAATTGCAAAGGTAAAACTTGACATTTTGGTAAGAAAAGTAGAGGAAATGATGCTAAGAATCACCATGAAAGATGGTTTTTTTATTCAAGATCACCATGACCCATTGATTACAAGAAAAGAAAAGGTTGCTAAACATGAGCAAATTCCTACTAATCATAATTACCATAGATCAGAAAATGGATTTATATATCAATATATTGATAAGCAATCACCTAATCTAATGTGTATGTTTGATGACATTCTTCCTTTTAATAATTTTCCTAAATATGACCAGTAGGATGATAATTATGTTCTTCAAACTCAAGCTAAGTTTACAGAGCAATCAGTAGCTAGTTTGAGAAAAAAGAAAATTCAGTTTATGCAATTTGAATACAGTGATCATCCTATGCATAACAGTTATGAGAGTGAAGAAGAAAGTACACAAAATTTGGAAATAAGTGAAGGTCACTGTACCTCTTTGTTTTGCCTAATTTCAGTTCATTAGAGACAGCTTTAAAACAATCAATAATCAACAGTCTTTAAGAATTGTGATGGACAACAAAGAAGAAAATAAAACTCTTGATCAGTATTCTTCAATTTCACAAATGCAATTATCAAATTTCATCGAAATACCTGATCACATAACACATGAAATTTCTATACCACTTTGTTTTGAATCATTTCAGCTTTTAAAGGAAATGTGGTATAATATCTTTAGAGCAAAGGATGAGCAGTCTATTGTAATCTATGAAGATCCATTGAAATTTATATCCAATAAGTTGCAGCAACCTTTCCAAGTCTATTATGATCTGATAACTGATGTGTTGGATAATGAATGCATTCAAATCTTTTCTCCATTTATTAACTATGAGATTTAGAATCAAGATGATAAAATTTTCATCAAACAAACATTTCTATCAGTAGAAATATCATCACAAAGCTTATTTGAAAATCAACAATTAATTTTGCAGGGAAATAACAGTTTAGTTTCATGGCATGGAGGCTATCCAGAACAGATGTACAGTTGCTTGGATTAGTTTAACAATTGTACATACACCTTTGAAGATCCTTTTGTAAATTTTCTAAAGTCAACAAAGGAAATTGAGTATTTCCTTATCTTCGCATTTGTTGGCAAATTTCTATTGAGATGTAGAACTACAGTTTTGATAACCAACAAGAAAATGCAAAAAAATCTATCAAAGTATATAATGTTTGAATGGTTGCATTGGCATTTTCATTTTACCTAACCAGCAGTTGGACAGTTGATTAGAATAAGTAGGTAGGATTTCAGTTTTTATTTTTCAGCAAGTGTTGAAATAAATTCATTAAGATTCAAAACCAAGAAGAAATCTCTAAAGTCTTGATGATTTAGTAGTTTGGTTTGAAGGTTGTAGCACCTTCTTAGTTTCAAATCAAATTTTAGTTTGCAGAAAAGGGTTTGTTTTCAGTTCAATATTTTCAGTCACAAATATTATACAACACAGCATGTGCATGCCTGGGATTGGCCCAATGGATCAGGCTACTAGTCAATGGTGTTCTTGACATCTCACAAGGAGATGCCATCCCCATATGAAGCCACTGTTATGGTCCTATAATAATAGGATTCATAATTTTGAATTTACTATGATGAATATTGTAATATAGTCCATACCTTTGCTGTCTCCAAATGTTTTCCCATATTTAAAAGATGAAAAGAGGGCAAGTCCTAAAAAGAACAATCAAAGGACCAAAAGAAACAAGAACAAAAAAGAATATCAAGTATAAACCCCACAAAAGAGATAAAAATAAATGCCAGTACTATTAGTTTACTTTCGAAAATAAAATTGTGTGTAGCTTGTCCAAAATGCCACAATCCATGGTGGTCAAACAGCTTAATCTTGACTCATTCATGTTTTAAATTTCATGCTCATTAGATAGAGAATAAAGATTTAGCCAAACTATTTAATCTTGGAAGATTAATAATTAGGTAGAGAAATAAACGAGCTCATTAGTTTAATATGAGCCATTGAACGTCATAAGGTTAGAATTAGACAGTTTTCTTATTAAAAAATAAAATAAAAGCCTCAGCAAGCTTAAATGCACCCAAGAAAAGGAAATAAAAATGCTAGGATAAAGAAGGGTAGGCAGAAACACTTTTTGCAATTCATTGGAAAGCATTAGTTGGTTTATTTCTTATTACTAACATCCTTTTAAAACACATCTCCCCCCCTTGTAAAACATCCCTTCCCCTTCATTTTAACCATTTCCCTTTTACTAATATCCCTTACCCTCAAAGTAACCTTTTCCCTAGCTAAAACCCCCTTCTCCAGCTTAAAAACCAATTTCTATTACTAATATCCATTCTCCTTCACTAAATTCCATTTTTTAACACCCAAAACCCAGTTACCAAAGGTTTGCAGTGCTTATTCTATTTCGGGCCCCACTTCCAAAAAACTTCCCCGATATTATTCCTAATATATTACTAAAATCCCACACATATTTCTCCCCAATGTTACTTTAACCTTCTGCCTAATACATGTTTAACATCCCGCTATCATATTTTCCCATACCTCCTTTAAACATTTTAACCTATAGTTTCTCTCATATTAACCCATTTAATATCGCCATATTATATATATCCTCGATCCCTTAATCCATTCACATGTATTAACGCCTTACCCTATAGTTTTATTAACCCCAATCCCATATATCATTGGCATATAGTTTATATTAAAAAAGACTTCACATACACATTTCTAGTCCCACCTTTCCAAACATGAAGTCTTGATAGCCGCCCGATCTTTGCCATCAGATCCAACGACCTATAATCCATATCTCGCTCTCCAACAGTCTAATGATTAACACCTCAGAAGATTGTGAAATGGACGGTTTCACAACCCTCTTCCCTGCTACATGTCTAGGCTATATCTTATCACATCCTCTCATATGAAACCGCCAAACCACTATTGGCCCATGCGATAAACCACCGGTTTTCCCCCTGCACAATGCATTAAACCATTCATCCATTGCGATAAGCCACCATTCCATTTTGTGCTAAAGGAAATAAAACCAATGCGAAAAACCCCGAGCTATTGTTATAAACTCTGCACTGTGCTAAATTTCTATACCACTTCATGCAATGTATTAAGCCCCCATTGTTTGAAATACGAAAGTGAAATTCCATTGCCAAAAAAATTGAACCTCTGCAGCCACAACTCATTTCACAGATCTTCCTAAAGCCTTCTATCACCTCCTTATTGACCTGGATTTCATTAACTGTTGCTTTGTTTTGTAGGTATATCAGCTCACCAAGAAATCTGATAAACAACGGATACTAGTTCAAGATTGTTTATTCCAAATTCTCGATGATAAATTCAAAAAAAAATTCCTCAAACAGAAGATTCCATACAATAGAGAAAGGATAATTTACACAGTAAATTGGTTTTAACAGAGTAAAAACATTTTCACCAGCACAACAAATTTTTTTACAACCTACTCTTCAAAGGAACATTTTGTATTTTATATGTGCCTTTATTAAAAGATCATTTATACTAAAAACACATAAACATGAGAGAGTAAGTGTGATCTATTGTGACAGTAAAAGTGAAAGAATATGAAACAAAGCAATCAGGATAAAGGTTAAATGGTAACAGTAATAGAACATTCAAGGTAAAAAAAATAAAGAGAACAGGAAAATAAAAATAATTAACAAAGTTTAAAGAGCAAAGCAGAATTAAAAGAAAGTTATCAGATAACAAGGAAGAGTGAAAGGGTAGCCAGCGTGAAAGACAAAGGAAGAAGAAAAAATGAGAGAAACCAACAGATAAACAAACAATCAGAAAATCAGTGCCAGCTTTCAATCAATTGAAAGGTGTCACTACCTTTTAGCCTCCAGATATTTTATTTTCTTGAATAATTCCTAAGACAGTTTAGGATATTTTGTATTAGTTTTTTAATAAATACTTCACATTTCAAATTATTGAGTGTGGATTGTGGAATTCTAAAACACTTCTATAGATGTACTGATATGAACTAGAGGGTTCTTTGTACCATTTTCATGTCAGCAGACTGGATTGAGAAATAAAGAGATTATATTATAAGATTCATGTGTTGGGTCACTTCAGAAAAAAACTCTCAATTGTTCTTTGTTTTTATCTGAAGTTTTCACATACATGCATTTTTTCGAAATCTAAATGTATAACAAGAATGTTATTTCAGAATATGTTTACAAGTACTCTGCCTTGAACTGTTATGTCATTTTCATGTTTTCTACTAATATCCAGATTAGGGAATTCTTAATTGCTCCCTAGTTTCGATTGACCTCTGTCTTTTCCCTCATTATTCGAATCTAAGAACCCTTAATTTCTCTCTCATCCTAATTGAAACCATTTTCACCATCAACCTAAGGATCTGAAGTTACTCAGCTATCTTTCCCTGTGAACACTTCCCTTTATAACCTTAATTCTGATCTAACTACTTGACATTTTGACTCCATTAGCCCAATGGAATACAGACCTACATCTATCCATCTGAACCAGTGATTCCACCACCAAACCAAACCCAAAATCAAAACCTAATAATCCTACATAACTAGCTTAAAATCAACTAAAATCAACAAAGATAAATCATAAAGAGAAAGCCCTCTCTGAGCATTAGGAAGGTTATATCCTAAGGCTTAAAAGTAGGTTTGTGGTTACCTCAGTGAGTTCTTTCTTTAAACTTGGGAAATTACTGAGTGATAACACCTATGACCTCAACTTTACCATTATGAACTCATTTCCAATTGCACTATTAGGTGTTGCTTGCAACACTATCTTCTCGTATTCCTTTTTCTATGATAAAGTTAGCTCCAAATGGGTTGAGAGTGTGGCCCACCCCATGGAAATTATTCGTTAGGCCAACGTTTCATAATCCTACCAATCCATGTGAGTTAAAGTTTTATTGCTTAATTTGAAGCATTCACAACTATTCCCAGTTAAACTGTGGTGACCTTCCAAGTGTTCCACTGTTGTGGCCAATCAATTTCAACCAGATCAACATTAGATTTTGCTTCAACCTCTACTAGGATAACATAATATACTATATTTGAATATGATCAGTCCAATACTTAATCTCTGCCAAACTTGGCTGAGCCACTACAATATATATCAATATGGTTGGTTGAGCCACTGCTATGTTTCCATACATTTCTAGAGCTCGGACTCTTTTCCAAAAATAATATACCATCTTTTTGTCAGCCTAAGTTTATAATTCCGATGACTAAAACCATTGTTCAATTCTCCACGATGAAACTACTTATATTAAAAAAATCTGAACGAAACAACCCTCGACTAAGAACTTCATAACAACTAAACTATAACCACAAAACCAAATGAACCAAAAACAAAGAAACCACCAAAAATTTCAGAACTCGAACTCACATATCTTTGAATTGATGATTTGATGCAGTCACAATAGTAGTATTTATAATAAGCCATGTGGGCCCATGGTTTCTTGTGGGCCAACCATAGAACCCAAATCCAAGCAAGGTTAATGCTTGACCATCAGACATCCATATGACTGACGACCCAGTGTAGCCATGCCTTGCTGGACCATATGACCACATCATATGATCGACATATAGCTCTTAATGTCAAAAATTTCAAACCCATATGACCTTTCCCATATGATTGGATCCCCAGGGGTCGTGGCTCATATGCATGATGGCATCAACATTATGTCATCATGCCACGTGGTAGCTTATGAGGGGTGCCATGTGTCACCCATTTTTGGAATTTTTTCCAACTAGAATGTGCCATTTGAATATGCCACACGGTAGCTCTTGGTGGTGTCACATCATTGTGACAAAATCATAAGGGGGACCATGTCATGTCTTATGAATGCTTCCACATGTCATCACTTGATTGGTCCAACAAGGTTGGTTTCCTATCATGCAACTCTTGTCATCATACATCATTCAATCTCTTCATTTGGTTGTCAAATCCATTCGATTTGCGGAAGTTGTGCAACATTTAATAATGTTAAATTTTTTGCACATTCTACTGAGATCTATTGTTGATTATTTCAATGGACCATGGATACGCTCGAAATGTGCGCAGTATTTAACACATTAATAATTTTGGGCCTCCAACTAGTGTTGATTTTCAAATATCCCCATTTGGCATTGATGGAAACACCACCAAACATTGATGCCCATTGATGTAAAACCAACCTAGATACACACCAAAAATACTCCTGACATGGTGCTAAGAACTCTTCGTGTATGACTATGAAGATGCTTCCCTTCTTTATTTCCTGCTTAGAGTTAATATATGTATGAATGTATGCAAATATATCCCCTTTTGAAAACAATTAAAAATGATCACAAATGTCTATTAACATTTCCATATTCATGGGTGATCGTGATATTGTAGTGTCTCTTTATCTTCCCTTCATCACAAAATTTTCCTTTATGAAATAATCATGCTCCGAAAACTTCCTGAACTGATCATGTTCCTATATGATCATGTGGACCTGACAAATTCATGTTTCCTTTTTGTTACCATATATTCATGTTGTTTCTAGCACCTTCAAAGTCTCCCCCTTGAGATCATGTGCTTTCCTATGGATATAATCTAAGTCTCATGTTGCACTTCAAAGTCTCCCCCAAAGAGCATGATTCCTTCATTTATCAATACATGTCATATACTTTCCTCATAGTGCGTTACTTGCATAGGATTTCTTCTTCAAGTTTTCATTCAAATGATAGTCTTGAAGAAAACTTTGCAACCTTTTGTAAATAGAATGTGATAAGTCTTCCAGTGAGGAAGAGACCACTCCCATCTTTTGTCTAAGATATTTGAAACTTTCCCTTGGTAGAGGTTTGGTAAAGATATCAATGATTTGTTCCATAGTTGGAATATATTCCAGTATGGTAGAATTCTCTGCAACTTATTATCGCAATAAATGATATTTGATTTGGATATGATTTGTTTCTGAGTGCATGAAAGGATTTTTTGAGATATAATTTCTTTGGTATTATTGCACATGATAAAAAAAGGCTAATCATTATGTTCCTAAAGATCCTTCAAGCATTTCTTCATCCATAACATCTGAGTACAACATGTAGTTGTAACAATATATTCTGTGCCAATAGTGGATAGAGAGATAAAACATCGTCTTTTGCTGAGAAAAGAAACCAAACATTTTCCACAAAAGAACGCTACTCCACTAGTACTTTTCTATTCATCCACACTTTGAGCTCGATTCGCATTAGTGTAAGCTTTAAGAGTAAGATATGTTCCTTTAGGATACCATAATCCGTACTTTATGGTGCCTTGTAAGTATTTGAATATCCTTTTAATTGCATTTACATGGTATTCTTTAGGGGATGATTGAAATATGGCTACATAATTTGACTACTTTAAGAGATTCATTATCTTTTCGAAGTTTACAACCTGCAACAATAGGAGTGCTCGCCAAGGCACAAGTTTCCATTCCAAATTTATTTTATATTTCTTTAAGATATTTGGATTGATATATGAATATGCATAACTTGGATTGATTGAATTTTAGTCCAAGAAAAAAGGATAATTTACCTACCATGGATATTTCTAATTCTTTCTTCATATTGTTCACAAAATTCCTGCTCCTAAAATCATCATCACTACAAAAAATGATATCATCCACATAGACTACAATTATCAGAATGTTATCTCCTTAAATATTGATGTAGATATTACTATCAATTAAGCCTCTGTCGAAACCTTGTTGATGAATGTAATTATCTAACCTACAATACCATGCCCTGGGAGCTTGCTTCAAAACATACAATTATTTCTTTAGTTTACATACAAAATATTTTCATTTGGTTAACTGAAATCCTTCTAGTTGTTCCACATAGACTTCTTCCATGGGTTCTCAATTTTGAAATGCCGACTTTACATCCACTTAATATACTTTGAACCTTTTGAAACAATAAAAATCCAAGAACAATCTAATGGCCTCCCGATTATCCATAGGAGCAAATATTTCATCAAAAGAAATGCCTTCTACTTCTGCATAACCTTTGCAGATAAGTCTTACTTTATTTATTACTAGTCCTTTTTCATCAAGTTTGTTTCCGTACACCCATTTGGTTCCAATTACATTTTTGTCCTTTGGTCTTAGGACATATTCCCAAGTCTGATTCTTCTGAATCTATTTCAACTCTTTATCTGTGTCGTTAACCTAATACTCATTCTTGTTGGCTTGAGCAAAATTCTATGGCTTTATAAGAGAGAGAATTGTGACTTCCATATAATTCATGATATTAAATGTTGTGGATCATGAAGCTAACAAATGATCTAAATAAAAACACTCCAAAACCATGTGTTGGGATTCATTTCTTTGTCTATTGCATTACATTCCCAATAAACTAATTAACAATGACATCAATTTTCTTAATTACACTGAGACCCAACAAAATTCAAAATCATGTATTGATATTGATGCTTTTATCTAATGTCTTATATCCCAAATATATATTAATTAACAATGGCATAAATTTTAGTATTTACATTAATGCCTAGTGAGAATCGTGATTTGAATAAACAATTAAAAATCATGAAAAAAAACATTTCTATAATTATCTATGTAAAACCCTTTTTACTATGGATAAATGTATCAACATGCAATATTTACTATATCATTTCAATTTATTTAGAAATTTGGAGAAGTTACAAAATGCATAAATTTTAGTAAGAAATATATTGTGCAAAAATAGGTGAAAACATATATTATTTTGCCAAATATTTTATTATTATTTTTATTTTATTTAAATAATTAATAAATTTAAGCTTTAGTGTAGGACAATTGGTGATGGTTGTGTAAATGAAGTAATATATGCAAGGAGGTCCATGGTTCAATTCTCCCCAATTCACTTATACCTATGCGGTTAGAGGTTTTAGTGGTAGTGGTTGGCATCGACATTTAGTGGCAGTGGTTGGAATCGACCTATGTCGCCAGTATAAGCACACAACCATTATAACATTATTTCTCATCATCCTAAATAATCCCAATTCAATCCACCATTTTTTTTTGTCAACTTGTCAGAGTTTGATTGTAGGCTTGACTTAACCGCACACAACCATTATAACATTATTTCTCATCATCCTAAATAATCCCAATTCAATCCACCATTTTTTTTTGTCAACTTGTCAGAGTTTGATTGTAGTCTTGACTTAACCGCGACCTAGGGGGATCTAAGCTGTCAAACTCACCAGAAGATCACACCAACCACACCAAGTCACACCAACCACACCAAGTCTTGACATATATGGATTTTTTCCCATGAAGTTTTGAACCAATGACCTTCACATCACAAAGTGACTTAACAATACACCCCATCAATGTCTATTCTAGGCCTCATCCGTTGAATAAAGAGGATTTAAACCTTGAACCTAGTGGTACATAACACCTCATTTAAATGATCAGCCAAAACTCACTCTAATATTTTTCAAATATATTATTATTTCTTTTTTATTTTATTTTAAATATTTTATTATTATTATTTTTAATATATATTTAACCTTTCTATTATTCCTCTTATTTTGTTTTATATAATTATATTTTTTAAATATTTATTTAAAGTATTGTTATAAAAAATGAGCCCATTACTAGCGATTTGAATGATTAATAAATGTGACGTACAAATGCAATCACCAAAAGAAAGAATCGCATTGCGGAAAAACTAAAATGTGAGACAGCGGATCATATTATCGATTCCTTTTCCAGTTTTCTCCTGTACGGATATAACCAACGAGAAAGATAAGATTTGAATATTTTATTGCAATCTTGAAATGGCACAGGCTACCGTATAAGTAAGTTGCAAAAATAGAGAACAAGATGGACACAGAAATTTATTTTATTTTTATGTTTTGGTATAGAGTTGGAATTGTAATTTTTGCTGAGTATGGTTTTTTTTTAATGCATTTTTAAGATTTTTAATGTATAAATATTTCATAATATAAAACTTTAACAAATAAAGAGAGCTGCAGAGGCAGCAAGCCTCTGCCGAGCGCAGTAGTAGTAAAATTTTGATTAAATTTTTTTTATATCAGATCAAAGCAGCCAAGGTAGTCGGATCCCGTGTATCCCTAGACTGTAACCCCACGGAGAATCTCATGATTGTGCACGATATGGCTGTTGCAAACGTCAGTTACCACGCGATGCGATAGAGTCTTTTTTTTTTGAATTCCAAATTTTAACGGTTCCATTCTAAATTTGCCAAAACTCGTCCGAGCTCTCCATTTAAGAGATAGAGAACCTTAAAATCCATTTAAGGATAGAGAATAATAAAATAACGGGTAGTTTAAGAAGGTCGTGTTTTCACTCAGAGTTCACCAATGATTTTCAAAAAATCTGGCAAAGATTTGCCCAGAATCTTGTTTACAGTCGTTAAACATTAGTATTTTGAGTCCCTGATAGCGCTGAATCCATTTCCACTATCAAAAATGGATTCCAAACAATTTTCTGCGTTTCGAGCAAAAACGCTCTTGATAGACAACTCCATAAAATAACAAGTCTTTTACATACATATGTAAATTTAATAAATAAGAGAAAACTTTTAATAAATAAGAGAAAACTATATATATAAGTTAAACAATCAAATAAAAACATGACACAACTACAACTATTACGCTTACACTTTGAATGTATGCAATGCACGTGTCTAAGCAAGCCATTTGTGTCAAGATATCACTGATGTCTGTATTTTCCTGAGAAGATAGTGCATGGTGTAATAGGCCACCGTGTATTTGCCTGAGAGATAACCAATGGCTCTTTTAGTTTCTCTTGAAGAGTTGAAGAACTCTCTTCCTTATTGAGCAAATTAGGCTTAGTCACCAAAGAAGGTATAGTTACCGACATCTATGAGCCAAGGAAGGATGGTGGTTGGGTGGGATGAACATGATCGACTCATCACAGCACAACCGACCCAGCCAACCTGATATATTGATATTGAGATTGGTAGACGAGGAGTCTTTTTCTGTAGAAACATAGATAATTTCTGAGAAGATCCATCCTCCATTTGTTTTGTCATCACTAGAAAAAATTCTCGAATTCGGCGTTGCAGGGTTTGAACTTGAGACCAACCAACATCATATATCAAATATTTGTCAAGGGTTTGGATGGCACGACAAAATGCCTGCAGGTCTCTGCACCCAACCTCGTGGTCTCAGATATGAAGGACAGGCTTTTCGATCTTATTAAAATCCCTCCACAATTTCAAAGGTTCGTCTCGGGCACCCGCCAAATCGCCGATGCACCCGCCAAATCGCCGATGATGCCCTTCTAGTCGCCACCCGCGACGAACTGTACCCACAATTCCATCCGTTCCTCAAAAGGGGTTTTGGCTCCCTTCTGAGGGGCGCTGCCACCAAGGCTGGCCAAAAGAAGACCAGCAAATTCGATGCTTGCGGCGACAAGAGCAGAAAGAGGCTCTGCCACGTGAACGCGAATAAGAAACTGGAGGAGTGGAAGGCGGAGGCGCAGGAAAGGCAGCTCGAGAAGATTGCAGAGGATTACCTACAGCTTGAGAAGGTTGTTGAAGAGGTAAGAAAGAAGATAGCGATGAAAGTGTCTTTGGAGATAGATGGGTTGGGGCACGGCAGTTCCTTTCGCACGGTAAAATGAGACGGATCACGCTTCGTACATCTCGTATGTACACCTGATATAAGGTCTTGTACGTGTGCTCCTCGTTGTTCAGATCTTGACTTGTAAGGAATGACTTTGGTCCAAGCTTTATGCTGTTGGAGAACTCAGCAAGAACTCAGCAAGGATCTTACCACCTTCTTTGTTACGCCTTATGCGATTTAGAATGGGGTTTTTGTTCGTGACACTGTTCAGATTCGTCGTTTCTGACAAAATCTTGAAAGTGTCACCCACCTGTCCCAAACCCATCTGTCCCCATCTGTCCGGCGTTCGAAACCCGGGAGAAGAGGTTCGGTTTCGGCTTGTTCTCATTTTCCACTCAAAAGCCCTTTTCTATGGATTTCCTGAGTCTACTACCCGGATAGCTTTGAGACTTGGGGCACCGTCGGGGAGGCGTTTCACATAGATGACCTCCTCGACTTTTCAAATGACGACATTGGAGCCCCTATTCCAGAGGAGCTTCCCGCTGCCGAGCTCTGTGTTCCTGTAAGTCTTTGAATTTTGGGGGCAAATGATTTTTGTTTAGCGGTTTCTTTGGTTCTTTGGCTTTTTCGTTTCTCTGACTGTATTTCTTGGTTTTTTTAACAGTTGGACACCCTTGCAGACCTGGAATGGCTCTCGACTTTTGTGGAGGACTCCGGAAAATAATGATGAAACCAAGCCACGGAGCTGCCAAGCAAGCTTTCTTCCGACATGCAACAAATGGATTCCTGTGAAGGCACGGAGCAAGAGGTCCCACACTGGCAGCCGCGTTTGGTCTTTCAACAACCTGCTTCTTCCCCCAAATCCTAGTTTCGAATCCCACAGCATGGTTTTTACAGAGTCTTTGGACTCTTCTTGCTTGGAGTCTTCCCAATCCCGGCCGGAAAAAAAATACAAGAAAACCCACAGCGAGAAAGCCCAGGACGGCTCTCAACCACGAAGGTGCAGCCATTGCCTTGTACAGAAGCCCTTAGTGGAGAGCCGAACCCTTGGGACCAAAGACGCTCTGTAATGCTTGTCATGTTAGGTTCAAATCTGACAGACTCGTTCCCGAGTACCGCCCGGCAATAAGCCCCACGTTTTTTAGCGAGGTTCATTCCAATAGCGACAGAAAATCCTCGAAATGAGACGCCAGAAAGAAGAAGAAGAACGTAGGTCAGAGCCAACGTCCCAGACATGCTCAACAGAGCCAACGAGTCATTTGTCCTTTACCAGTCTGCCATAACCCAATTTGCGCTTTCCCTGTCTTTTGTACCCTATAACTTCTGAACCAGGGCGAACTCAATCAAAAATTCATTGGATCCTAGACACGAAAGGAATAAGATATTGGACGTTGTCATGGTTTTGTTCAAAGGCATTCTAATCCCATGCTTGCCCTACCAATCAAAGATCCTAACTGCCTTGCTTTCTCTTCATATAAATATTCATATATTGATCTGAGACAAGAACAGTATGAGGGTTTTGAAGGGGAAGAGCTTTAAAGGTCATAACCGGTTGATGGGTGGATTGAAGTTGGTTGTGGCAGATATAGTGGTGTCCTTTCTGTGGGTGCTCTCAGGGGCCCTTGTCAGGGTGGTGACTGTCGTTGTGGCTTCACATTTCTTACAATTGAAAAGCAATGAAGAGCTCTTAAAGTGGGTACTTATGGTGCAAGTCATGTTCATATTTTCATGGCTTAGTAAGTTAACCTCTCTTCACATTAACAGCGCGCATCCCTACTCAGGTGCATGCAGCCTTTTTTGTTTTCTTTTGGTTAATTTAAAATTTAAGTAACGTTTCCTCCTCTTTCTTTTAGTAGGCATTTAGATCATTGCTAGGAGTGAAGTATGTCAATCGTGTGATCTCACATGGAGGCCAACATCCCCTGCTGAAAGTTGATCTAATGATTGGGATGGCTATGGAAGGTGTTCTCACATTCGTAATTGTTATGGTTTCATTGATTGTGAGAGCAAGAGGACCCAAAAACTTTTTTCTGAGGACATGGATAATGAGCATCATAAAGCTTAGTCTTAGCATTGTGGGTGCTAACTTCACTGGCCCTGCTATGAACCCTGCCACTGTAAGCACTTCTGTTATCGCTCTCAATGCAGAAAGGTTGATTTTTAGAAAGGATAGATTAGGATTTATTATGAACTTATAAAGTCATAAATTTTGAGCTAAATAGAAAGGATTAGAATTTTCTACCTCTCTACCTATTTTCAAGGCTTGTACATCTTACCCAACCCAATTTTGATACGTGGTATTTTCCTCTCTATAGTTATAGAGGAAGTGCCTCAAGAAACATGTCAGAGGGGCTGCATCATGAAGAGAAGACTTCCTTTGGCTTATGTGTTGAGTGTGAGGGGTTTCTATTCTTGACCCAGCTTGCTTATTTTGAAACTCGTGCTATGGGGATGACCCAAACCACAGAAAAAATCGAATCCTAGTGGACAACACAACACTCTGCTAATCTCACCATTAAACTATTTTCTTGTTGGCAATTGCTTGATATATAACCTATCGCATTTTGAAAATCAAGTTTCAATCGGGATGTAGAATCCAGTTAGGTATTTGATGGTGTCCAAATTCAGACTATGAAGGCCTATTCCATCTCACAAGTGGGGTGATTATCTGTTCCATGTTAAGGTCTTGTAGTCTATTTATGTGTAATTTAGCATTGAATTGTATCAGGTACTTAATTTCTTGTAGTCTATATATGTGTAATTTAGCACTGAATTGTATCAGGTACTGAATTTCTAAAAGAAAAAATCCAAATTCCCAACATTCAGTTTGCATGTGTTGCAGTGCTTAGCACAATGTCATTAGTTCCATTCCTGAAAGGCCTGGAAAAAGGGTTAGTTTCCATTATCATTGTTTTTAGACCAAGCAAAAGTCTAGCAGCCAGTTAAGAAAATCTATTAGTCGCTGCATGGTAATGAAGATAATGATTGTTCTATTATGGGTGGTTGCACCTTTGTCACAAAGCGTAGGAAGCTTTTTGTATTGTATGGATTTAATTTTTTTGAGTTTGACAAATGCTTCTTTTGAACCTCATTTAAAGCGCAGTTACATATTGTATCCTAATTGCAGCTCTTCATGAAGCTGATGGTGCTTCCATTTTAGCAGTCTGTTGAGTTTTAATGGATTTGATGCACTTCATTGAAATTTTTTAGTAAAAAATGTTTTTCTTCTTGTTGGGAATCATGCATTTTTCTCCTTGCAAAATATGTCAACTGCACAGTTATTGCTTAACTTGCATTTGGTTTGTATATTTATGCCGTAAGGCGTTATTATTTGAAAACAACTTTGCTGATGTGCATCGTGTCATAATGTGAAACCGTTAGATTATATGTTAGACGATTGAAACAAATGCAACCGTTCGATGAAAAAGCAATGGTAGTTGCAAATATTTAGTTAGTTGAGGGGATTCATGCAGCGCAGGAGGGGATGAGTTAAACGGAAATGATGCAGGGAGCCGCAGGCATGAACAAGTTGCGATACCTGACAACCCTATTCAAGGTCATGAACACGCGACTTCCCTATGACGAACCCCATGTTCAGTTTTTCAGGTTTCTGAGCGCCAGGATGCCCAAAGAGGCCCAGTTTTGTCCTGGGTTTAAAACCAAATTCATGTATATCAAACAACTTAGAGCCTCTGCAAACCCAGTAATCTACAGCCCAAGTTATGCCGGAGGTCACGTGGGGAGCTCTTACAGCGGAGGCACCAGGGCAACCAGTGCCGCCATCGAGGATTTGAGGATTTCGTCTAATGAAGGAAAGCTGAGAGAAGCCATGGAACTTTTCAGAAACGTACAGAAGCAAGGTATTCCCATGGATTCCATTAGTTATGTTTGTATTCTGCAGTGTTGTGCAGATTTGAAGGCGCTAGAAGAGGGGAGGAAGGTGTATGATCACATTATTAGAAGTGGATTTAGGCCAGATGTTTTGGTGGATAATAAAATCATTGAGATGTATGGGAAATGTGGGTGCGTGCAGGAAGCACGCCAAGTGTTTAATAAAATGCCTAAACGAGATTGTGCGTCATGGAATTATATGATTGCTGGGTTGTCATACAGTGGCCTTGCAGATGAGGTGATTCAGTTGTTTGGGCAGATGAAAGAGGTAGGTGTGAGACCGAATGGAAACACTTTCCTCGGGGTGCTTTCAGCGTGCAATCGGTTGGGACTGGTGGATGAAGGCCAGAGGTACTATGAATCGATGGATAAATTCTACGGACTCCTGTACTCCATGCAGCATTATGTGTGAATGGTTGATCTTTTGGGTCGCGCTGGGCAGTTGGAGGAAGCAGAGCAGTTCATCAGTAAGATACCAACAAAGCCAAGTGCTATGCTTTGGGAGACACTGAGCAACACCTGCAAGAGCCACGAGAATGAAGAGATTGAAAAACGGGCTGCGGAAAAGATCAGCGAGTTGGAACCGAATGGTTCATACGAGCCTCATTCAAGTCACTACTATGTATGGCCATTCTTGGCTATCATCCTTCTCACCATAGCTGTCATGTAAGCTTTGCATCTCTGATTACCCTTAAGCTGTTGTTAAAGTCTTTGTGTTTCTCTTATAGAGGGTTTCTGAATTTTGCAACGAGAATGTGTTAGGTCTTACGGAAGAGTTAAAGGTTCACACATTTTAACAATTTTCTCTTCTTAAAGGAATTGTTTGCGTTGCTTTCACAGAACTTAACTGTTTTAGAGAAGAGTCTGAGTATTGTAGCTCCTGTTTATATCAATATGAGATATATTTCTATTTTTAATGAATTTGAAGGGGTCGGAGTAGGGATTTACTGCTTCTGCATTTTTCTTAATAGTTTATTCAGGAGATCAAGGGACATATGATTAGGTTTCTATTGCACAAGTACTTTTCTCTTGCTAATTACCAGGGATGAAACTGCAGTATTGCTTCTGGAGTTGTTCTTGGGGGAAACAGCAAATTCCACACAAGGGCAAAGAGGGTGGAGAAAACTATTGTAGGGGCTGCTGAAAGGGCCACCAACATGATCTATACTGTCACATCTTCTATGAAGACAATGCAGGATCGGTTGCAACCTTATGATGAAAATGCTTATCTTCGTTTGAATTCAACAGCAGAAACACTTAACAAGGACGCAGCAAACATACATAATAAGGTCTTTCACAACAAACGAGCAATTGATATTGGCGTAAGAGTACTGTAAGATTATTTTATTCTCAGCTCCAAAAAGTTCTTAGGTTTGGCTTAAGAATATTATCAGATTCTTTTTCTCTCAGCTTAAAAAAAAATGGATTTGCATCTATCAGCTTCAAAAAATTTCTGAATTTCCATTTCCCTAGGAAATAATTGAATCTTCTCAATGAAACCAATGGTTTGATTTATGTTTTAATGTAATTGAATTACAATTTGTATATTCATTTTGCAGAAATATTGTAACTATTGTTCTTGCATCAATCATTTTGGCTCTGGTGATTTTGGCAATAGGTAATTATCTCCTCGTGTAATTTACTAATCCTATGTCTAAACTCAAAGTAGTATATATTGCCTATCCTGTTTTCTAAGATATAATAATTCAATATGTTTTAACTAACAGACCAACACAATTTCTTTTGATACAGCTATACTTCTCCTGCATTAGCGTCATGTATTTTTTTTGTAAGTCACTTGACAGCCTGTACAACAACACTTCTGCAATTACACTTCATGTCATGACAGATGGTCTTAAGTAGCCTTAATAATAAAAGTTAGCAAGCCATTGATCGAACTTAAAAAAATTTCTTATACCAAAAGAAGCATGATACTCTAGAGGAGGGTGAGATCTTAGTGTCTTTGTTTGTATATAAATACATGATAGCTTAGATGTTGCAAGTTTGCGGTTTTTTTGACCCTCTTTGTCCTTAATATATCAGTGGTTAAGATAGGACTATGCTAGGGTAAAACAGACATATACTTGAACATTGTATTTGAGCTTGAGACTGGTCTGTAGGTAGAAAATATGGAAAATAGCTTGTAAGTTTTATGGTATCTTCTGCATTTTGTTTCTTATGGTTGGAAATGAAATTTCTTTTCCTATGCAGAGTTATTTTCATTTGCTGGCTGTTGACAGCTCTCACTTGGCTAGCTTTTGGTGTCTATTTTTCTATTCATACGTAAGTGATCACCTCCCACAAATTGAATACCATTGTGGGAACCTTGTATGAGCATACCTATTTGTCTGTTCATTTCTTGTTGCTCAGGAATGTTTGTTCTACCCTTTCAGATTTGCAGATGACTCGTGCATAGCTTTGAAAGCTTACCAAAACAACCCGTATAATACCACTTTGAATTCAATTCTTCCTTGTGTTGATTTGCAAGCAGCAGATTCCAGCCTTGCAGAGGTTCGGCAAGAAGTACATATTATGATAAGCGAGGTATGGTTAATTTTATGTTGATCAATAAGGTGTGAACCTTTTAATCCATGGTAAGAAAGTGGTTCTCCAATAAACAGAGTCACATTTGATCTTTGAATGTAGCCTAGGCAACTCAAAATTAAAAGGAATGTACTACTTTCTTAATTTTAATCAACAGCCCCTGTTGGCATAGAACCAGCCAAATGTCCAACAGCACTGGCAACTAACCGGTTGAGTTAACACATTGGGTTAACCACAACATCTATCAACTTCAAACATCTTTTATCCATTTTCTTGATTATCTATAGTCTTTGATCTAATATGATCAAGGACATTGAATTCTACATTATTTGACTCTACTGGAAGCTTCAATTGCTTATTTAATCTTTTGTTATTTGCAGTTGAACAAAAACATCTCTAGGTTGTAGGCACTAAATATCCAGTCACTAAATGTTCCTTATGTATGTGATCGATTTTCTGGACCACCAAAGTATGAATATACGCCAGATGTTTGTTCTAATGGTACCATTCAAATCGGATTTATTCCTCAAGTAAGTAACTGGAACATTTTACCAATTCTAACTATGCATTGATGTGTTGTGGAAACTTACATCCTCTTCTTGCAGTTACTGGAGAGCTTCAAATGTTCAGAAAATGATACTGCAAAATGCAATAGTGAAGGGAAGTACCTAACACAGAGTCAATTTGATGAAGCAGAAGCATATGCAATATCTGTTCAGAATCTGCTGGACATTTTTCCAGCGTTGGAGAGCCTGACAAACTGCTCCTTTGTGAAGGACACCTTTACAGTTAAGTGCTTCCTTTACCTAGTCATTTTTCATCGAAGGATAATATCTCCTCATTGCAGGAGCATACTTATTTTGAGGATGAACTCCATACAATTTTGGAAGGGTTACAATTTTCTCTCACAACCCTGAAACAAAAGGTGCTGATTAGGCTAAATTTAGATCAACATTAAGTGATCAGTTCTAATATTTCTTGCTCTTACCAACCCACTACTTCACCTTGATCTCTGTGTGCTATAGCTCAGCTATTTTCTTGATGCTACCGTTTGCAGCTGCTCACTGACACCCCTTGTGTGCTAACCAAATTGCCAGCGGTTGGAACCCCTGTTGCCCGACTCCCTTGGCAGCTCTTGGCTCTCAACAATACTCTGTTACCACACTTGGTCCCTGATGGTTGATGGCTGACAACCCTTTTTTAATTTATATATACATAAGGGTATAAACTATCTATGCCATAATATAAACTGAGCTATACAAAATTCACCTGGCTCTAAAAATATTGAAGCAGTGAAGACATAAAACTTATGGTTATGCCGACAAGGAATTTCCTGCAACTTACAGTTAAAATTTCCTGAAATTTCGTGAAATATCCTTCTGCTCTAAACTTCCTGCCTTATTGTGAAGGATTCTATAGTGAGGGGCTGATTTATGCCAAAATATGCAAAATTGTTGTCCTTATCTGCAGACCGCAGTGGTAGTTATTACAGGTAGTGGCACGTGGAGTGTATAGATGAAGGAAAGAGGTTAAAATTGCAAGAAAATATTAACTTGTAGAGTTTCTTTGTATATTTAATTTCATAAAAAAATTGCAATTTTTTCTTGTTACTGGTCTTTCTTTCTATTGACAGTGTGTGTTTTCCCTTATTAATTTATAGAGGCTGTGTGGGTCTCCCATGGCCCCAACAATCTGGGGGTTGGAAATGCACCTTCCAGGCTAGAAACACCCCGAAATGTTTCCAAATAGGAAACAACCAAGGAATGGATCAGAAATGTTTCTGAGTATTTCAGGGGCATTTGTTTTGTAAAAAGTTTCTGGTATTGAAACATAGGAGGGGGCCAAATGTTTCCTGCAGCTTAGTTCTAACTGGGCATATAATTATATGCAAGCAACACTTCTCTATTGTTGTCTTAGCTGTACAGTTTATTCTATGAAACAGTTAAGTGCTTCCTTTACCTAGTCATTTTTCATCGGAGGATAATATCTCCTCATTGCAGGAGCATATTTATTTTGAGGATGAACTCCATACAATTTTGGAAGGGTTACAATTTTCTCTCACAACCCTGAAACAAAAGGTGCTGATTAGGCTAAATTCAGATCAACATTAAGTGATCAGTTCTAATATTTCTTCAAATTTGAATAGTTTGTTTCAATTTTTTGTGGCTTTGGAACTTGAACTGTTTGTTTTTTTTTTCTTAGATTATTTGCAACTCCATTGGTTTTTGGCTAAGCATGTTAGCAAAATAATTTCTATATGATGTTAAAAGTTAAAACTGATGCTTAAAGAGCTTTCCTGGCAGCATATTAGTATTTGCACTCAATAGTAAGGAAAGTCAAAATAGTATAAGATAAAAAAGGATAAAATAATGTTATTTCTAGCAGCAGAGTAATTTAATTCGAGCAATACAGATGTTTAAAAGCAAAATAATAGAACTTAAAAAACAAAATATGCCCCACTCTTAATATTCGTTCATTTTGAGTTCTGTGTTAGTCAAAGCTCTTGAGAAGTGGCTTTGAATTAGATGTCTCGATCCTTAAAATTGAACCTTAAATTTGAAATCCTTGTAATGACCTAGAATGAGTGCATGGACCTGCTTTCATTTCATAAAGTTTCTTTGTTTCTGAGAAGTCACATTTTCCTCTGTTTTTGACCTATGCAGGAGATTTGTAAAAGCAATATGGTAACAATCAACCATAAATGCCCATTGGAATAATTTCATTTTTATGGAAATTATATCTCTGTTTTTTACCTATGCAGATTGAGTATGTAACTCAATCCTGGAGATGTAATCCTGGCAAGTCTGGTCAAAATAAAAACAGTTCACTGCATGAACGCCAACCATATATAGCTATACCTAATGTAGTAGCTGTGGAGAGAAATTATAACTAATTCTGTAAATTTTTTGTGCACTATAGAAATCCAACAGCCATTAAGCATGAAAAATCAATAACAACTCGATGATTTTCGTGGAAAGCTTAGTAATCCATCACAAAAATAAGTAGTTTTAATAGGTTTAATAGATTTATATATGTATGTAAACCTATATCGCTTGGACCATTATTGAAAACTTTTGGCCAATGTAGAGGGGGTCTACTTTCACTTACAATGGATTCGTACAGAAAGGGAAACAGATGTGGAATAATTCTTTTGTATATAGCATAGATTTCAAAGAAAGTTCATTAGATTTCCACGGCCAGACTGTGAAAATAAAAATGTTCAAGACAACCTTAAGAGTTGATAACCCTCTAATGACATCACCTAGCTCTGGTTAGCAAAACACAATTTTAAAGGCATCAATGTTTTCTAGAGCATGGACCCACAGAAAAAAATGAGTTTTTCTTGATTGGAGGGGTCATCTCAGCAGAAACAAAATAAATAGACGAGTTTCTTTAGATGACACTGAAGCTACAATGAAGACAATCCAATTTTGCAACCTTGGACTCTGGAGCATGAATCCGTACAAAATTAATTGTCATTGTTTCCTTAATTTTTTTCTTTTGCCCCCCTTTTGTTCCCTGGGTAGTGTTTAACCTTGTGAGGTTTTTGTTGCTTGATCTTAAGCATGAAAAACCAATAAGAAGTCGATGATTTTCGTGGAAAGCTTTATTGAAAACTTTAGGTACACTAGAGCTTTGAAGTTTTGGATTCATGATGATCCCTGAATGATTATATGGCCTATGGCCTGTTATTTATATTAATCTAGACTTTGTATGGGCCAAATGCTCGTATTTAAAGATCCAGACATTGATTTTAGCATGGAATAGGTATGACCCAAGATTCTCCATTCTATTTAAAAAAGTTATAAATTGTTTCATTGAATGTCTTATTTTTTTATCAAAAAGAACCTTTTTACCATAATGAAGTGTTATCCAATTAGACGCTCATGCTTGTGCTGGTGATACTTGTATGCCACTATTGGTGATAGGTTTTGGCTTCAGTTTCGATTTGCTTGCTGTCTGATTTGATCAACTTTTGTATGCTTAGTCTTTCAAGCACCCATAAAAATAAATTGCTGGGTTGTAGATTCGCTAAGATCTTCCTCATCAATATAATTTCTCTACAATAGAATTCACACAAAACCTCATTGAAGTCAACTTGAACAAGTTATTCTACATTTTCAAATAAATATATATTCCTCTAATTTCTCAAAAAAAAAAAATTCTTTGCAGGTTCCTTACTACATCAGCGTATCTCCTGCCTCTTCACCAACCTCAGCATCAATCATCCTCTTCATGATATACTTGTACTCTTTTACAAAAATTACAATTTCATTGCAAAATACTAACATGCAATGTACATTTTACAATTGCAAACTCTTCAAAATTACATTTCAAACATTGTACATTCTACAAATTTCACGTAATAGAAATAAATTGCCATATTTCTTTTCAACCATTAAAAAGAAATCTCCATTTCAAACATTATACATTCTATATACATATCTCCAATGACATTATAATATAACTTTCTTTTCAACAATGAAAATGCAATGTCTATTTCAAACATCATATATTATGTATACATATATCCAATGACATATACATATCAAAATAATTACAGCTAATCTCATTCTACCATATTCCTTATGGCGTTTCCTTTGCAACATTAGGTGCAATTGCTAGTATTGTATTATGTTACATCTTCAATCGTGTTCTGACTGCATAGCTCACATATGCTGCTTTTATTTGTCTGGCCCATCGTAGTTCCTCTTTTGCTAATTATACTTTTCCTTGTCTTGACTCAAACTTTTATTCTGGTAAAGTGACTCCAGACATGAAAGTTTAAGCCTGGAAGTAAACGTGCATGGAAACTTGACAGGATTCAAACTTGATACATCCAGTACTTAGAACTTGCAAACTGTTTCAAGTTTGTCATCTCAAGTCAAGTGTTCTTGCTATTGTGGTTGCACCCTTAGCAGACAATTTTGAACCTACTCCCTTCCACTTTCTAACGTGCACGTGTTCTTGTTTATTTACACTCTTAGAGCACTAGTGAGTTGCTTACCCCTTCAATTTTTAACTTAGAATTATAAGAAAATAGGAAAGGAAATCCAGAACTAAGTTTTTAACTTTTTTTCTGATGAAAAGTTAATGGATGGAATTGCAGGCATTTGGGTGGGCTTATTCTAGAGGGCAGCACAGAATAGAAGAACATGTATATGTGTATTGGTTGGCACCATTGGAGGCATGTCTGTTGGCTGTCTGGACTTTCGGGTTGCTTGTTGTTCCATCCCAAAAGAAACAGACAAGACCGAAATTGAAGACCCTTAAAGAAGAATGAGGCAGGCAAGAATTGCAGCAATATTTGGTTCTCTTTGTGCAGGTTGGTATGCTAGATTGCATCCAGTCATTCGGCTACAAAAAATATATTTTCTTGAGCTTATTGACACCAGCTTTGATTTGTTTTGGCTCCATTCAACAATTCATCTTAACCGTGTGTCACAAAGAACATAAAGGGCTATTCTTGGTTTTAAATGTTACATGAAGAACAGTGGTGCTCTTAACGATGTATTAAGAATCATATCACAGAGAAGTAAACCTCAAAAGTAGTTATTGGACACAAGCAGCAAAGTGTTTTTGCAGCGTTTGTGGAAAACAAACTTTCGATGGACAACATGATTATTTTGCATCGAATAACGTATTGCTCTTTGGTTGATAACGTATTGCTCAAAAACATAATAAAATTGATAATGGTATATATATTGATATAAATAATGAGATTGTGATGGAAGAGATCTCCATCAGCTATGGGGAAATTTCAGGCAAGGTATTACTTGAATAATTAATGTATTTCTAAAGAGTGATGTCACATCTCACAAGAACTTAGCCTGGGAGGTTGCTTGTGGAGTCATTCAAGCAAGTGAGCCTCCATATTTTAATAATGGGAAAAGCTCTGTTACACCATATAGTGGTTGCTTGAGCCTCCATATTTTAATAATGCAAAAAGCTTTGTTATACGATATGGTGGTTGATTTTAGAAAATAATGAAAGGTTATGAGAATCTAGAAAGATACATATGCTTGAACTTTCCTAATACAAATACTATACAGGGCTGTTTTTTTTTTAAGTAAAGCGTATGAGCATATGCACTTTTGACAACTGCGCAACAAAAGGTATGGGATTCAAAGCCTTTTTGGGTCACATGGGCCATTTAAAATAAACAGATTTTCCTGATCAAATAAAATATTTGCCTGCACATATACAGGGTTTTTAAAGTGTGCATACTATTGTTTAAAATTTGTTGTTATAAGTTTGAAAGTTTGCACACCATTGTTTAAAATTTAATGTTTTAAGCTTACAATGTTGAATTGTTTATTGAATGCAGTTTCCAGTGTTCATTTAATGCAATCCTATATATTCGTTTTGTTTTAATTTTAATTCAAGGCTCTTCTGGAAAAAAAATTCTCAATCTTGAACTTGCAGTGTTAACTTGATTATTCAAGAGATATTTTTATACTTTATAGTTTTCTATTGAATTTTTGAATTCGAGACAAAGTCGCAGTTTGCATGATTATTATAAAGAATTGGATTCTAATATGTGGTTGTAATTTTCAATTTTTATTATCATAAAAGCGTGGTTGTGATCTTCATTTTATTATTAAAAATAATTTGTTCCATTTGAATCATCATTTTCATATTTTATATTAAAAAATAAATTTTGAATTACCCTTGCACCCATGTCAGCGTTGTTGCCCTCCTTTGGTCGCCCCAGTGCACCCAAAGTCATAGATCCGAGACTTTTCTCAACCCCGACACTACTGTATTTCTGATCTCCACTATTTTTTTGTAGATATTGCCATTCAAATTAGCAGATGGCAGATCCTTACTCTTCTCTTCCCCGTAGAGAGGCACCTTGCTGTCATCCTTGTTGTTGTTGCTGATGAAAATATCTGGACTGTTGTAATTAGCTGCAGGACTATTGCTGATGAAAATCCTTCTTGTTGTTGCTGATGAAAATATCTGAACTGTTGTAATTAGCTGCAGGACTATTGCAGTGTCCTGCGTTGTTCTTGGACCAGGTCGGGGGGAGATCGATCCATGTTAGGCTTTGACCCAAAAATTTTACAGTCTCCTGCGTTGTTCTTGGACCAGGTCGGGGGGAGATCGATCCATGTTAGGCTTTGACCCAAAAATTTTACTGTTGAAAATCCCCCATACAAATCAAAGCTAGACCCACTACTCTGCTTCTTAGATTCGGCCTGAAAATGGCCCATGTTGCCCTTCATTATAACAGATTAAAGGTTGTTGAAAAACGCAATAAAGACACAAGAATTTGAGATGGGGAAACAGAGAAACCTAATCGAAAAAAAATGATGTAACTCAACAATATAGCGGTCAGATTGTGGGTGTTGGAGTATAAGCCTGAATCAGAACATTAAACCTAATTTGCCGAATCAAAATCACAAAATTGAGAGCAGTTCTATTTTTTTTAGACAGAAAAAAAAAAACGCTGATATATATTATATATTCAGTGCATTAACCCATACATTACTTTTCAGCTTACCAAGCGAGAAAGACAAACATAACAGTGACCAGTGATATTAGCCTATCTAAGAAAGAGACAAATATTAAAACTGTGGCTAAGAATTTCGGGTATCTAAGAAAGAGACAAATATTAAAACTGTGGCTAAGAATTTCGGGGGATAAACCACGCCCCATCAAAATTATAGAGTTCATTATCCCTGCATATGATCACAGCAAAAAGTTATAGCATCCAAAAATAATAGTAACTGAAAAACTGAAGAGGACGAACACAGCTATATACTAATATCAATTGGAGAAAACAGAGATGTAAGATATAGCCTATAGTTAGAAAACAGTCCCTCAATAGCGTTCTCCTTGTAGCCAGAAAACAGAGATGTAAGATATAGCCTATAGTTAGAAAACAGTTCCGCAATAGCGTTCTCCTTGTAGCCATCCCTGTTGAGAAGATAAAAGAAAACAGCATATCTGAAAACCATATACCATAACCCATGAAACCAAGCTCGCTCGAGGAAATCCAAAAAGAGCTGCAAACATACCGAGTAACCATATACCATATCCCATGATCCAGGCTCGCTTGAGGATATCAAAAAAGGAGCTGCAGACATAGAGAAACTGTATTTGCAAAAAGGAGAGAAAAGAAGAGAAAATATATGAAAAACTTGTAGTTATGGGATAGGAATGGAAGATTCCTAGATCTGGACTCCATCCTTGAATTGTAGAACCTGCATATGTCCAAATTCCGTCGATATACCTTTTTTTGAAAGCCCATCTGCCCTCGTGTTGTTCTCCCTGTAGATGTGGTTGATAGGAGGACAGTTCAACATCATCCATAACCTTTTGATTCTATGGATCCATCCAAGTAAGGAGGGGCACATCATTGCAGAGTGGTTTGTCACCCAACCGATGACAATCTTAGAGTCACCATATACCTGAACACCCTACAGACTAAGATTTACAGCAACCAAAAGGCCCCCCAGAGGGCCATGATCTCCGCTTTATTGTTCGTCCCTGGCCCCCCATTCCAAAATAGATGAATCTTGTCATGCTGTGACAATTTGATCCATGCACCACATCCCATGATGCCACCAACACATGCACCATCAAAATAAATGGCAGGATGGAGATTTCATGCGGCCTAATTCGAATGGAGCCATCAATACAGTTGGGAAAAGACTGGGGGCGATCATCAATCCACCTCATGATCGCCGAGAATATGCGCGGAATATGAAAAGGCTTTGCCTCGAAAATCAGCCTGTTCCTCACCAGCCATACCTCCCATATGAAGAAGAACAGAAGTGATTTAAACTTACTATTCAGCGTGTCCCATACCTCCCATATGAAGAAGAACGGAAGTGATTTAAACTTACTATTTAGCTTGTCCCAATCATGAGCAGAGGATATGAAATCCATAGGAGTCCAAAAAGGATCCATGTTGTGAGCAACGAACAACCTCCACAAAATTATAACCACCGGACATCGGAAAAAGAGATGCGATATTGATTCTATCTCTAAACAGCGCAATGGACATCTGAAAGGTCCATAATGCCCACGCTTCATCAGATTATCATTTGTAAGCACTTTACCTTTCCAAATCAGCCAACAAAACAATGTAATTTTTGTGGGGATATTATGCTTCCAGTATGGAAAGAAGATCCTAGAAATTTGTCCCTCATACAACGACATATTAATGCGGCGATAAATATCCTTTACAATCAACGCACCATCTTTCAAGGAGCCATCCCACACAATCTCGTCTCCCCCACGATCCCAACAGAGACCAGCACCCCTAAAAACATCTCTGAAGTCATCCCATTCATCAGCGTCTAGACCCTAAAGGTGTAATTGCTGAGCAGATTTGAGAATGGGCGCACCAAAGGACCAACATAAAATTGTCTGAGAGAGAAAGAAAATACCCCTGTGAGCAAGATGAAATTGCAGTCTTGGGGAGGGGTTCGAGTGAGGAGGAATAGCCATAATATTACTGAAGCACATCAGAATTCGGCTACCATCCCTGAAATACCATGCTAATCGATCAGCCACATTGCTTATCACCTTTTTGAAGCTCCACCAAATATTCGATATAGCCCTAGGGAAGGATAATTGGTGACATAAGAGTAGATGGAGAACGTCACCCTCAACATATTTGCATTTAATAATGTCGCTCCAGGTGTTATTCCTTTTAATTTCCCTCCAAAAGGATTTAATGAGAAGGGCCTTGTTAAAGATCCGGGTATTTAGAATGCCCCAGCCGTCATGTTCTTTGGGCCTGTTTAGGAACTGAAGCCGGCAAAGGTGATATTTCTGCACCATATTAGGGCCACCCCATAGGCACTGGGTAATGATGCTATCAATTAAGTGTACAATTCGATTAGGGAGATTATATAGATGTCCCCAGTAGACCATCAGTTGTGAAAGAACAACTTGTATCATGATAAGCCTTCCCCCAATAGACAACCATTTATGCATCCATTTGCATATCCTCCACCTGAACTTATTGATCAGCCACATCCAATCCCGGATCCTATATCCGCATGGCTTTATTCTGAAGCCTAGATAGCGAAAACCATCCACAACCAGACTAGTACCAACACCCAGGAATTCCGCAATAAATGCAATCTCTTGTTGATCCCCGTATTCATAAACAGGGAAGGATTTAGATTTTTTTATGCCTAATCCTGTAGCTGATTCAAACCTTATTAGCATATAATGGATAAAAAACCAGTGATTATGAATGAGGTAGCCAAATAGAAGTAGATCATCCACAAACAGTGAATGAGAGGTGGATATTGAGTTTGAAAAAGAGAAAACTTTGATACAACCATCCTGTTCAACCTTCAGCATAATCTTACTGAATCCGTCCATGACAAGGATGAAAATCAGTGGGGAGAGCGCACATCCTTGTCACAGTCCTCGACCAGCAGCAAAAGAATGAGTAGGCATGCCATTAACAATAACTGCATATTTGACAGTCAAGATACATGACATAATCCATCTTATGATTCTTAAAAGAAGGCTGATTTTGAGAAGAAGCACCTTGATATAAGACCAATCCAGAGAATCATATGCTTTATGAAGGTCAACTTTTACCACAATGGCCTCCCTTTTCTCTGAATGCATGGAATGTAACACCTCTTGTGCTAGAGCTATGGCATCGTGAATAGATCTTCCCTGTAAAAACTCGAACTGTTCATTTGAGATATGTGCAGATAAAGTACCTTTTATTTGGTTTATTATAATCTTTGAAGTGATTTTGTACATTACATTGCACAATGCAATAGGCCTGAACTCATCAAAGGATTGAGGATCAAAGGTTTTAGGAATGAGTGCAATGAACGTTGAGTTAAGGTTGGCTGGCATGATACCTCGAATCCGGATGGATTCAACTAATTCTGTTAATTCTCCACCCAACAGTTCAAAAAGGAATATGAAGAATTCTGCAGGCCAACCATCAGGCCCCGGACAGTTATCATGAGAGAAAGACTTCAGGACCGATGACACTTCATTCCCAGTAATGCTGTTATCCAGAGAACTAATGGCCTCTTCATCAAAAAATCGCCCGACATGATCAAGCAGCGAAACCTGGTTTTCCAAAGAGATGTTATCCTCTTTCTGGTAAAACGATGAGAAGTACCTGTGGGCTTCGCTTAGGATCTCGGGGGTAGAGATAGCATAGCTGTCATCAGACTTTTTGATGCCCCAGATAGCATTTATGTTCTTCCTTTCATTAGTAGATTTATGAAAGTACTTTGTATTTAGATCTCCCTCCCTAAGCCAAGTTTTCCCGCTCTTTAGTTTCCAGGTTACTTCCTCAATATTTAAAATCTCCTGCTTCCTGTTTCCCAATTGTTTTAATGAGAGAAGAGCAGCATCATCCGGACAGCTATCCTTGAAAGTTGCATATATATCCTCCATCTGTTGAGAGATAGCTTGGAACTTTGCCCGAAGAGCCTTCTTTTTCCTGATTTCCCACTTTTTGGATGCAGCCTTAATCTTCTAAAGTTTAAAGTGTAAGCACTCCCATCCTAGGAGCCCTGCCACATCCCCATCATCCTTCCACAACCCATAGTCATCATCTTCAAGCCAAATACGATTGAATTTGAAAGGCCTGCCCTTATACCCCTCATTTAATTTTCAGGACAACGTTATCGGCATATGGTCTGAAATGTCTGAAACCAGAATAACCGATTTGGGAGCCCCCAATTTTTCCATCAAAGAGTCCTTAATGAGTACCCTGTCCAGTCTTTTGGCAGGATAATTTACCCCCACCCTCCTATTTGTCCATGCAGGGGAGGAAGGGATCGCTCTGATGTCCACCAACCGATGAGAGCCAAACAAGTCATTTAAAAAATTTGAGAGAGGGTCGAGGCAAGCATTATCACCCCATACTTCATCTGCATTGTAATATCCCCTTTCTTGATCCAGTCAAAGTGGATAGAATTGACCCATGGTATTTCTTGATGGTATTGACCCATGGTATTTCTTGTTGGTATTGACCCATGGTATTGATTCATGGTATTTCTTGTTGGTATTGACCCATCAAGCCTATAAAAGGGGAGAGAAGCTAGGCATTTAGGGCATTCTGGATTATCTATTTTATTATGTTTGGGTTGAGAACCTGGCCTGGCCAGTTCTTTTATTGATCCCAGGACGAAAACCCTGCGGTGATGTTAATGTGGTGGATCCATCCAGGTTTCACAAGTGGGCTTCAATTTCTTATATTTGTGTTCTGTGTTTTTATCACAATTATTTTTAGTTGGAATACCTAGATGTGTTGATTTATTTAAAATTTTGATCCTCGGGATATTACAGTGGTATCAGAGCTGTGCATCCTGCCAGCCTGAAAGTTTTATGCAAGGAACTTCGGTGAAGTTTATTTTTCACCCTAGCCAGCATTTCTCACTTCAGTGATATTTATCACCCTAGTTGGATTTTTATTTTTTAGTAAATTATTTTATTGGGAGACATAAGTGAAGGGAAAATCATTTGTAAGTCTGTGGGTTAAATTTGTGAAAATATTTGAAGGCATGATTGACAAAATCAATTATAGCTTGTATATGGCCTCTTATGAATAAATGTACCCATGATATTTATTCATTTGTATAGAATATTATAAATGTACCCATGATATTTATTCATGTGTATGGAAGATTCATATCTTTATTGCAAATATGGTCATTGTTGAAACACTGGAAAGCTATTGCTAGACAGGGATCATTCCAAGGTTTCTCATTAACTAAGTATTGAGATCCATTGATGCCAATGTCGTCATTTAATTTTTGGAAACGCCACAAGAATCAACATAATGATATATCAGTCGATTCTCTGGGCTACAATACTTCTGTGGATCAAAGATGGCAACAACATACAAATCAGAAGCAAGAGCAGAGCAACAGGCCTTTCTCTCGAAAGGTCCATGTTATCCTTCAACAGTCAAAAGATATTTGAAAGGAAGATGTAACAAGCAAGTGTCTCTTTGAATTTGGATCCAAATTGCAGGGTACAAAGTCAAAAGATGTTCTCCTACAGCTAGACACATTAAATGAGGCTTTGAGCTTGATAGAGAAATCAAAATGGGAAAGGTCAAGTTGGGCCTTGAGGCCATCCATGCTTGCTTTGATACAACCTAAGTTCTTGGAGCATTCTTGGGAAAAGGTTAGACTCACGGTCGCCTCTTGTCTCAGTGAAATCATAGCCTTAACAACACCGTTATTGCTCTACAATGATGACATCATGAGGAGGACTTTTCGGGTAATGGTAGAAGCACTCCAAGGGTTGGACAACACCACCGTTCTTACCTTTTTCCAGAAGCGCACAATTTTGGAACACATGGCGAAATTCAGATTTGGTATGGTTATGATGGATATAGAGTGATAATTTAATCCTTTAGATGCTCCAATACTTCTACAATGGAATTACAACATCTCATCCAAACTACATCAAAACAAACATGCAAAAGATCATGTCTCCAATCTTAGGAGAAGATAGGGCCATCTGCGAACAATTGAGATCCAAATTGTTGGCCATTTAGAGGAAGGAGCTAATTGCATCACCTGCTGCTTATGAACTAGTTGAAGGGTTGATCAAACAGAACATCAAACTACTTAGAAAGAAGTTAACTAAGGAGGAACTAACAATGATTTGTGGAGACAGCGAGAATGAACTAAGGAGGAAAGGCTTATGCTTTGTATGCAAGGGAGTTTGGGCACTTGACCATTCATGTCCAGACAATAAGGAGGCAACAATGATAGCAAAATTAGAGACTTCTCCAGATCATGGGGATTCATCCATTGATGGGTTCGCTGGTTTTCAGGAGAGGACCTATGAAGGATCTGAGCAGTCAAGCGCAAATGATGAGCAACAACACCATGCTCTTCAGAGAAACTTGAAGGACAAGCTGTGCAGTCAGCTTGACAAAGTACACGACGAAAGGAAAGATGCAATTCCTCTTGATGATGTGGTATTTGAATCTATAAATACAATGGAGGACATCCATAAAGAGTATGGGCAATCAGGTATAGACAAAATTCCACCAGTGTATCCATGTTTGGCAACCAGAGAAGATGGACAACCGATCCTCACATGTGAAGAGGTCCAAGATGAATACACCCAAGGAGAATCAAATGAGGAGAAGATCATGCATTTTCAGGAAATGATCATGCATTTCAAGGCAGATCTTATGTTGTTGAAGCAAAGACTCTGGACAGTCCGAGATACTGTCTTACAGGAGAACAGAAAAATTGAGGAACTCATAGGGAAATGTGCCAAATCATCGACCAAGCTATCGAGTATTGAGGAACAATTCAAGTCCCTCACAAGGCCGCATAAGGAGTACAATTGGGAGTCCCATAGTAGCACTCTACAGGAATACATAGATAAGGCTCGCAACACCAACAACCCACCTTTATACATCGAGAAGAGTAGGGCAGAATTCTCCAAATACATCATGTTGGGTAACCAAGTAGAGCAACATGAATCAAGCATCGAACAACATCAACATTGTAGATTTGCAGATATTCATTCTTTTCCAAGTATGGATTGGCGAGAGATTATGAGTTGGTATTCTATAGATGGGTTGATTATTTGGAGGATACCCATAGCCAAGGGAAAATTACAGTTTGGACCATTTGGTGTAGGCAGCGATGGAGAGTTGAAATGGTACCATAACCCACAGGTCCCAAGATTTAGGTGGCATTGGGATCCGGGAGAATCCATTGGGGAAAGGATTGTTTGGGATCCAGGTATTGGAGGATCCATTCAAGACCATTCAACATGGAGGTCGCATCCGATTGTATGGGATCCTGGTATTAATGTACAAATGCTTCTGTTATGGATAGAAGTGGATTGCTTGAGGACAAGCAATCTTTGGGCAGGAGGATTTGTAATATCCCCTTTCTTGATCTAGTCAAAGTGGATAGAATTGACCCATGGTATTTCTTGATGGTATTTTCCCATGGTATTTCTTGTATTGACCCATGGTATTGATCCATGGTATTTTCCCATGGTATTGACCCATGGTATTTCTTGTTGGTATTGACCCATCAAGCCTATAAAAGGGGAGAGAAGCTAGGCATTTAGGGCATTCTGGATTATCTATTTTATTATGTTTGGGTTGAGAACCTGGCCTGGCCAGTTCTTTTATTGATCCCGAGACGAAAACCCCGCGGTGATGTTAATGTGGTGGATCCATCCAGGATTCACAAGTGGGCTTCAAATTCTTATATTTGTGTTCTGTGTTTTTATCACAATTATTTTTAGTTGGAATACCTAGATGTGTTGATTTATTTAAAATTTTGATCCTCGGGATATTACATGCATTCAATGTTGAGCTAAAGCTGCCCATCAAAATTAGGTTCTTTACAGAGAGCAAACCTGCAGCCAAAAATCTATTCTAGAAAGCAACCCTATTGGAGTATGGGGCGTATAAGTTTATCAGATTTATGGTGCCATCCATGCACCTTAGTTGTCTCGATAAGAAAATACCACCAAAAAACTTATATGCCTTAAAAGTTACTTTGTTTGGATTCCACATAGCAATCATCCCGCCAGAATGACCAATTGAGTCCACGACAACAACACACCAACCAACTTTAATTTTCAAAAACATTTTAATAGTCTTCTCCCTGTGGGCAATAGTTTCTTGTCCCAGAAAAATAATGGGGTCCTTTGATAGAATAAGCTCCTTTAGGCAATGGAATTTGGAGGCAAAGAAATGATGTGGGTCATTTTGAAGATATCCCCGGGTGGCCTGCTCTAAGCGCCCTTGAAGGATTGTCCAGTACATCACATGTAGCGATGGGGATATCGGTGAATTCTGCATCATCATCCGAAAATAGAGAAATGGCCTTATATTTGCCTCGAGCTTGTCGGCTAGCAGCTTTGGATTTCTTTCTAATGGTTACATTGGAGGTCTTTGAAGGGGAAATGACATGGGTCGAGGACGATGGTTGCTTATCAAAAATAGTGAAAGCTGCGAGGTCCAGATTTGGGTTTCCCATAAGGTAATCTATATCACTCCCGACAGAGTTCCTAGGGGAGTCCAAAAGAGGAATAGGGCCATCCCGTTCTGGTATATAATTGGGAGACAATGGTGAGTCACCCGACTGTAACCCCTCACCCACAGCAGATGGTTCTCCTAAAGTGAAACAAGTTGACCCAAAAAGAGGCGGAGGCGGATCCGCCTTAGAGCAAGACAGACCATTTATGGAAACTGTGTCCCCCGTAGTTTTGTCGTCTCCTTTAGAGTTAGACGAACTAGAAATCAGGATGGAAGAAGAATTCTTTAGTATTACCTGAGGGCAAAATCTAGAGATCGATACCTCTTTATCAGACCTAGGAGGATTTGGGTTAGGAAAAATGGCCCCAATAGGAATTTGAGTAGAGGTTGGTCCAGAAACTTCTGTATTAAACGGGGATAGACTATGTTCATTGGGAGGGGATGATGGAATGTCGGAAGATGGGTTGACCACAGGGTCCTGTACCCTATACAAACAGTTATCAGACAATAAAGACCCTCATTTCGGACAGGAGTAGCATCTGGGGAAGTAAATAAATCAGCGTGTCCATCAGTGGTAACATAAGCATCATCATCAGATGATGAAGGATTAGGATTACTTGAGGCAAGACCGCTTGATGTACCTGAACCAGCATAGTTTTGTTGTCCTGCACCCACGTCCGCCATGGCCACTCCAGCGTGACACATACGAAGACGAAAAGGGCAGTTTTCCCTCAAATGTCCAGTGTTGTGACAAATGAGACAGCAAAAGGGAATTCCCCAATAATCAATTCGTTGCCGATGACGCCTATTACCCCATAATAGATCAACGTCACCGGGCAAACCCCCCGCGAAGTCAACCTCAACCAGGATCCATGCAATTCTTTTATCACACGCCCCAACAATGCTTGGATCGATGTATTTGGTACAATCGATGGAGTTACCGATCATCCACAGTGCTTTGAGCGTCCAGAACTCAAGCGGGAGGCCCGACAGTTTCACTCAAATCACCCGACTACGGGGAGCCTCCATGATTGGGTTAAAACCCAGATACCATGAGACAAGCTACATGAAGCTCCGTCCCCTAATCCACGTCCTCCCAATAATCTTGTAAACATCCCTCTCGTCCTTAAAGTGTATGCTGAACCAACCATTTAGGAGAGTGCTTACCTTAGGAGTGTATCTGATGATAGGATTCCAACACCGCTTAACCCAGGGCACCGTATCAAAATCATTGTTATTAGGAAACATCCATCTGTCAATTACAGCGCTTTTTTGCAGACTTGCCACCCGCACACAGAGATCATCATAATCCAGCGAGACCTCTCTTATGTCCATATGTCCATGTTATGTTTGAAAATATTCCTTTTGTGTCGACCTCTCCCACGACGCCTGTATCTTTTATAACTCCGCTGTGAATGCACTTCCTCCACAGAGCAGTCCTTGATAGCCTCCCTGATAATAAGTTCATCCACCTCAAAATCTAAGGATTGTTTGTGTTCCAAAACCAAAGATGTTGCAATGATCTGTTCATAGCCCGATATATCTGCCATCTCAGAAGAACGGGGACGAAAGGAATTACTTCAGAGTAGCAGAGGAGTCAGAGAACCGCCACTGCAACCCTGACAGTACACTAGGCACGAGTTAGTACCAACCCGATCACCTGCCGACCATCTAATCGCCTCTATGGATGGGCATCATTACAGACACATCCGCCTATAAACCACCTAGGATGGGGAGCGCTAAACGGCAATACAATCAACCGACGTAGAATGTCAACCTACACAGATATAGTTATTTCATGATATATAGTCCAAACTCTATTTTAAGTGAGAACGGATTCCACAGAAGTCATAAAAGCTGACAAAGCATGGTCCTACAGCATGCCGTTACGCAGAGATCCCCAATTCCAAATAAATACCACCTAGATGGATAGTGACACTGCATAAATGATTATTCCTCGGATAAGGAGAGCGTCATACACATTGAATGATCATCGGATCCCAGTCGTATATTCTTATACTGAGGATGACAGAAATCAAGATTGTTCCCCATCAAACCACCCGCTCCATAAATGGAAACCGCCAATGACTCAAATGAGCGAAGATCGTCCCACATATAATATACCTGGAAGAGTCACCTCATTATTAAACAAAGTCCGGTGCACGATGAGCCAACCTCCACTATCACTACATACAGCCGCCACTGCCCCATATATCAGATACGCAGAGAAAGAAAACCTCGAGATTCACTCATAATAATAGCATAACCAGTCCGTTTACCAACCCCCACTAAATCTTTCAAAATTCAAATCCACCTCTCGGAAAGATATCGGAAAATCAGCCGGTGAAATGAGGAACTCCCCGAAAAAACCAGATCCTTTGCATGACCATTATGACAACAACAGCAGCATAAGCATCCCGGAAGAGAACACCATTTTCTCCATAGCCGGACACCAACAACGAGTCTTGTGAAGAAGACGAATGATGGAGACTATTTGCCTCGAGGTCTACCATTAGTCTTATGGACAATATATGTTGCTTTGAGGATAAAGAAAGCAATAATAATCAATGTAGATGATAAGCATATCTCCACGACCTCCGATAGGTTCATAGATAAAGAACAATACTACTGTAACATAAATACTAAATAACGGAAAACCAGCGATGACATAATGTTAAAAGCAGCAGCAACTACTAACAACTGCATTCATAACATGTTTCCAAACGTGCATTCTTTCTCCACATCTTTCAAATTCGACCAAGGATTCCAACTTAAAGGTGAACCGGGAAAATCGCTTCAAATAAATTACCAAGGTGAACCAGAAAGGATTTTCGGTCGGAGAAGGAATTACAGCACTTAGAGAAAGCTAAATCGTAAACCCTGAACATAGAACGTAGAAGACTCAAACGTAAAAGATTTTCAAATCTATGAATAAATGAGAGCAGAGCATTGGTATGACGTTTACAATATTCATTTCTTTCTACTGCGGTTTTCTACTTGACCTTCTCAATCCGAATCCCGTTGGGTTCTTTGTAGGAATGTGCAATGCGGTCTAAATCCATACCTCTCTGAGATTCTTGGTACTTTTTTCTTGCAGCATTATGAGATAAACAGGCCCTTAAAATTTAAATTTACCAGTGATATGCAAAACATTTGAATTCATTTTAGGTGTCGGTGGCTTCAGGAGTCACCAATTCCAACTCCAACACTTCCAAAAATTTTGCCTGTGCCCTCCTTATATTTTCCTGCTCTTCCCAATGATTCTGCAGCGTTTGAGATCTTGGATACCCTAGTCTTCCTTTCTGGAATCATGTAAAGGAAAGGAATCACTGCAATTATTCTCAGAGCCCAAGGTAGGAAAGGAATTACTTCAATTTCTCTCCTATTTTCACGTGAAAGCTCTTCTAGGGATTTGCCCTTTGTTTCAGGAATCAGGAACGTGAAAAAGAAACCGATACCAATTGTTACTGCTAATGTTCGTCACCACGCTGCTCGACGGCTCCAGCTTGTTATAACACCTTTGCGTCACGTACACGTTCTTGATCTGGTTAAATTGATCCAGAGTCCCGTAGCCAGGGCAACTGCACTGGCCTTTTTCACAGATGCCATAACTCCTTGAGAAGAAAGAGAGATTATTATGGTTACATTGGGCTCACGTCGCACTAGTTCGGCGTTTCTTTTCACGGTGTAGTGAAAATGCTAGTTTACTATGCGTGAGTCTTCTCAGTACTTTGGGATTATCTTCCGCGCAGAGGATTTGTGCTTGTGGGCAGTGGTGGATATAGCGGACCGGCGGATCTGGTAGTCGACAATCGTTCGAACTTGATAGAGGTTGCGCAGCACCAGGATAGAATAAGTATAACCATTGACCCTAACATCATGAAGCTGCTCGACGGCTCCAGCTTGTTATAACACCCTTGCGTCACGTCCACGTTCTTGATCCGGTTAAATTGATCCAGAGTCCCGTAGCCAGGGCAACTGCACTGGCCTTTTTCACAGATGCCATAACTCCTTGAGAAGAAAGACAGATTATTATGGTTACATTGGGCTCACGTCGCACTACTTCGGCGTTTCTTTTCACGGTGTAGTGAAAATGCTAGTTTACTATGCGTGAGTCTTCTGAGTACTTTGGGATTATCTTCCGCGCAGAGGATTTGTGCTTGTGGACAGGGGTGGATATAGCGGACCGGCGGATCTGGTAGTCGACAATCGTTCGAACTTGATAGAGGTTGTCGCAGCACCAGGATAGAATAAGTATAACCATTGACTCTAGCATCATGAAGTATCTTGTATTTAACATATACCGTATCTAACATAGTTCCTTTTTATTCCATGATTACTAGCTTAATACTGTAAGTGTTCTAGGGCCGACATGTCTAGCTCTAAAGGTTGGAAGTTGTATAGTAGTTCAGTAAAGGTAAGGCAAGGGTGAAGAATCTCTTGACAATATGTCTGAAGCCCGTCCATCCAACGCAACGAGGTTCTCCAGGGTGCAACGCCAGGGGCCCGAGAACCAAAGCCACACGGAATCACAAAAATATATCCAGTGCAACAACAGGTGCCCAAGAATTAAAGACAAAGCCACGTGCCCGAGAACCAAAGATAGCTGCCATGCAAAATTTGATTTTAACTCAGTAGTAACCTTAGCATTATTCAATTTTTCCAGAAATTCTAAAAAATATGCAAGTTTTTTTTCCTCTCGACCTTGGGAAGAGGCCAAATAAGACCTCTAAAAGTTTGATTGGACTTTTAGATTGGTTAATAGAAACATTTCTCATGTTTAATTGATCGCGGAAACAGTGAATTAGATCTTATAGAGCCAAACTTTAGATCAAGCATTTGTATTTTTTTACCTCAGCTCCTATTCCAATGCAAAAGCTCGTATTTAGTCCCTGTTGGCCCTTTGGGCAGGGACTAATAATCACAACACAACTCAGTACTTGTTTTTACATTAGCTCCTATTCCCATGCAAAAGCTCGTATTTTAGTCCCTGTTGGCCCTTTGGGCAGGGACTAACAATCACAACACAACTGGGGCCATGTTGGTCCTTTGGGTAGGGACTAATAATTACAACACAACGCATTCACAAAGGAGTGAGGTGATAGTGGAAGATTCAAAATATAAAAAATGTAGACGGAGAGACTTTAAAGATTCAAAAATATTAAAAATTAAAAATAAGAAATTTTATTTACATTTAAATGGAGTGAATTTAAAAAGATTTGATTTAATGGTGAAAAAATATTAGATTGATTTATATTGAAAAATGATTATAATTGTATTTAATGAATAACTTGGAAGTTAAAGACTTCATATAGGAAGCAAAAGACTCCATATATTATTGCAATGACGTTTATATTTCAAATTATGAGCATTTTACATGACAAAAGTAGAAACTCAATCACATTCAACCATTTTAATTCTCAATTTACGAAGTGTTCATAATAAATTATTAATTCATAGAATTGCGTAAACATAAAAGCCGCCTCATTTTTATTGTTTGTTCACAAGGAACCTTAAATAGAGAACCTGAGGAACTTCTTCACCTTATAAACTTGCATAAAGATAGAAGCAACTCTCACAGGGGGGCTTTAAACAGACTGCCCAAGGAACTCTTCCATTGTAGTGTATTTCACGTCTGGATAGAGCTCAGTGGCCTCCACACCATGCGGTCCAATTTCAAAATTGTTTAAATGCCCTCTCAAGAAAATAAAGTGGCAGCAAGCCAAATAAAAATTTTCATCCCAAGATTTAGCATCTGCATCACGAATGACAAATAACATTTTACAACATCCAAATTTATCATATAAATATTAGCAAGCGCTCTTTGTTTTTAATGCAAGCTATTGGAACACTTGCAAATGTTAAAATTAATTTCTTTTCTATGATGGACAAATTGGTAACAGCTATATTTTATTGTACTAGGCATATCTATCCGAAGGAATTACTTATGAATTGAACTAACTACGAGAAATGGACCAATTAAACTAACCCTCAAGTTAGAATGGTTAAGACTATTATTTGGTAAAATACTGAATTAAAAGAGATTTTGTTTTCAATATGCTAAAAGAAAAGGTTTCCAAATTCTAACCTGCAATTTTTTTCTGCAACTCTTCATCTGATACATAAACCTTCTCCAGATTTTTGCCAATAATCTTCTCCCATAGACCCACAAGCTCATTCACTGTAAAATATTTCTAGGAGGCATTATATAAAGGGACTTGTTGAGAGTTCTAGGGCCATCCAATGTCTTCACGGTATATGTTGCAAGTGTTTTGGAAGCAATTAAGAAAGTGGACATTGTTATTTCATTAGTAGGGGGATTCATGCAAATAAGTCAAATAAATATTATCAAAGTTATTAAAGAAGTTGGAAATATCAAGGTATGATATTTTCATAGTAATTTAAATTTAATAAAAATTAAATAATAATCAAAATAACTATTTTTGAAAAAATAAAAATTGCATGTATTTTCCTTCTAAATAATATTTATTTTTACATATTTATATAATAAAAAAAATCTAATTTCACTATTATTAAATATACTTTTAATTTTTTTTAATAATTTTTTTAATATTTTCATATATATAACTATTAAATAAAATTCCATTATAGGTTGTATCTAGCCATTTCTCAATCCCATTCCATTATAGGTCGAGTATCTAGCCATCTCTCAATCTCATGTTGTTACTATGCATTTTTGAACATGTACCATGTAAACCTTTCAAAAATCATGTTGGTCCCTTTGTTGTCAATACTTTTGTCTTCAATTTATGAAACATTCTTAATATAATTACATAGTATTTTAGAAGAAAATTCAACACATACTTTGTAAAGAATTAAATAAACTTCATTCCTTATCCTAAAATGTACCATGAAAAATCTTCAAACGATTAAAGTGTTTCTTCCTTGAATAGCAATTTCATCAAGAGAGACTTTTACAAGTAAATTTAAAATAGTTAGTATTTCACAATGCCTATTTTCATAGTCGTGTGTTATCATATTGACAGAGGTTTTTACCATCTGAGTTCGGGTTTAAATACGATTAAATCCATAATATAGTGGAGCCTGCAACCAGCATTGTTGAGAACACTGAAATTTCGCAGGGTCATTGAAGCAGAAGGCATCCTCTCCAAATAGCAGCCAGAAGAATTGGCATGGGAATTACCTTGTAAGCATAATAATATTAGGGATTATTTCATATGAAAAGTATTTTATAGCTGACTGACCAGGTAAAAATGTATACATGTGCAAGGTAGAGAGGTGCAGGCTTACCCTCTAGTTGGGCACAGGTGAAGAGGAAGAGGAATTTGGGGCCAAGAATTTCCTCTCACCACTAACAAGAATTTGGGCTAAGAGAATTTGTCACTGGCTAAGGAGAGGAAGATTGGAGATGGTGGGGATTTTCAGATAGTAGAGAAGTTTGGGTTTGTTGGATGTTTTAGGCTGTATTTTTATTTCTGTTTTTTTTTTAAAGCATGGCCATGCATGTTTCCACCTTAAATTCTGTTAGTTTGTGTTTTTTGTTTTGACTTTTTTGATGTGTCAGATTTTTATTTTGTTTCGGCTTTGATTGTTGTGTAGTTTTTGTTTTTTATTTTGTTTTGGCTTTTTGTGTAGTTTTGGTTTTGTTAGATTGTTAGTTTTTTGACTTCATGTTTAGAGGGGTTGGGGTCTAGATTTTGGGATCAAGAGCAGATGAGGACCAGGGATGATGCTTGGAAAAGAGGAGAATAGAAGTAGAGGAGAGGCTGAGGTCCACAAGGTAAGCATCCCTTCAATTTTTGGAATTCAAAATTGTTTAAATGCCCTCTCAGGAAAATGAAGTGGCAGTAAGCCAAATAAAATTTTTCATCCCAAGTTTTAGCATCTACATCACGAATGACAAATAACATTTTACAACATCCAAATTTATCATCATTTTGACTCTCAAAAGATCAAGGAACATAAATACAGTGCATCAAGCAACGAAATAAATAATAAATCCATAAAGCTGATGCAAACGCTCTTTGTTTTTAATGCAAGCTATTGGAACACAGGCAAATGTTAAAACTAATTTTTTTTCTATGATGGACAAATTGGTGACAGATATATTTTATTGTACTAGGCATATCTATCCGAAGGAATTACTTATGAATTGAACTTGTAACCTCTCAATAACAATGGTGCTTTAACTATGGGAAATGGACCAATCAAACTAGCCCTCAAGTTAGAATGGTTAAGACTATTATTTGGTAAATTACTGAATTAAAAGAGATTTTGTTTTCAATCTGCTAAAAGAAAAGGTTTCCAAATTCTAACCTGCAATTTTTTTCTGCAACTCTTCATCTGATACATAAACCTTCTCCAGAGTTTTGCCAATAATCTTCTCCCATAGACCCACAAGCTCATTCACTGAAAAAAAGTTTCTAGGAGGCGTTATATAAAGGGATTTGTTGAGAGTTCTAGGGTCATCTAGTGTCTTCATGGTATATGTTGCAACATCCTCCTCCTTTAAAAAAGCATCTACATAGCATGCATTTATCCATTAAAAAAAAATTAACAAAAACTGTTGGACCAAGTATTAGAATTCTATTCATAAGAGACTCAAGTTATTTCTTGGGCAAAAAGTAAACCCTGCCTTTTGAATTTCCATATCCATATATAGTAACTTTATCCCTTGGAGGGAGTGGAGGGGAGGGAGTAAGGCCAATAAGGTCCAGCTGCCCCAATGTTGACACAAAATACCTTGCAAAACAGTTGCATATGACATATGTGTAGGGGATGCCTTCTGCCTCAATGACCTTGCGAAATTTCACAGTGTTCTCAACAACGCGAGTTGTAGTCTCCATTGTATTATGGATTTGATCGTATTCAAACCTGAACTCGGATGGTAAAAACCTCTGTCAATATGATAACACACAGATGTGAAAATAGGCATTATGAAATACTAATTGTTTTAAATTTACTTGTAAAAGTCTCTCTTGATGAAATTGTTATTCAAGGAAGAAGCGCTTAATCGTTTGAAGATTTTTCATGGTACATTTTAGGATAAGGAATGAAGTTTATTTGATACTTTACAAAGTATGTGTTGAATTTTCTTCTAAATTACTATGTAGTTATATTAAGAATGTTTCATAAATTGAAGACAAAAGTATTGACAACAAAGGAACCAACATGATTTTTGAAAGATTTACATGGTACATGTTCAAAAATACATAGTAACAACATGAGATTGAGAGATGGCTAGATACTCGACCTATAATGGAATGGGATTGAGAAATGGCTAAATATGACCTATAATGGAATTTTATTTAATAGTTATATATATAAAAATATTAAAAAATTTATTAAAAAAAATTAAAATTATATTTAATAATAGTAAAATTAGATTTTTTTTTTATTATATAAATATGTAAATATAAATATTATTTAGAAAGAAAATACATGCAGTTTTTTATTTTTCAAAAATAGTTATTTTGATTACTATTTAATTTTTATTAAATTTAAATTACTATGAAAATATCATATTTTGATATTTCCAACTTTTTTAATAGCTTTGATAATATTCATTTAACTCATTTGCATGAATTTCTCTACAACTGAAATAACAATGTCCACTTTCTTTATTGCTTCAACAACACTTGCATAATCTTCTACATAACCCTGCACAAAAAGGGTAATGATCAACCATGTTTAGTGCTAAAATATCTCATCATTTTACAATAACAACATATTCTCTCCAATACAAGCTAAATCAAAGCAATTCTTTAAAATGGTCAAGAAAAGTGATAATATTCATATATGCCATGAAAAATAATATAATAAAATAAATAACCAATCAAATTAATTAATAATTCACAACCACTTATTTTATCTTAATAGAATTAAATTAATTACTAATTCACATCCATTTATTTTAATTTAGTAGTTTTTTATTATACTCGATAACCATGTATTTCCTATAAGTCTAAAACAACAATGCATTCATTTATTATAAAAGAATTAAAAATATTTATTTTCAAAATGTCATTAAAATTTAAAATATATATAAATCTACAAAACATATAACTAAAATAATTCTAAATAATGCAATATTTGAACTATCACATTAAAATAGCAATGCATTCATTCAATCGAAAAGAATTAGAAATATTTATGCATTTATCTCATCTAAAAAAGAGTTTTTTTTTCTTTTAAATAATCATTAAAATTTCAAATATTTTTATATTTATAAAATATATAATTAAAATTAAAAAATATAATATAAATGAGGATTAATATATTTTTTATAATAATAATTTTGTTTCCTTATAAAATTTTCAAAAAATTATAAAATGGAGAAATCATTTTATAAAAATACAATTAATATAAAAATAAATAATATTCATTAATAATTATTATAGAATTAAATAAAATAACAAATTTTTAAAATAAATAAACAAATCAAAATATATTTAATAACTAAAATTAATAAATATATTGTTAATACTAATGGTATATTTTTGTTAAATTTTTAAAAATAAATAAACAAATTAAAATATATTTAATAATTAAAATTAATAAATATATTGTTAATACTACATAAAAGGAATGGAGCTATGGTATATTTTTGTTAAATTTTCAAATTAGTGGCATCAATAAATTTAAATCAAAACAAGATTAATGCTTTATATTAATTTTCAATGTCTGTAACATTCATTACTACACAAATAAAAATAAAAATAAAAATATTTACCTTACATAAGATAATGATCTCATATACTTGGTTAAGTTTTCACTTGACAAAACTTACATTATGTTTTTACCAATAACCAAACAATGAATGTAAAAACTACATATTATTACAGTAGTTATATGGTTATGAAACATAGCATAAACTATGGTTTACATGATTGATATATTGATATATTACAATGCATTTACATTGCCACCAAATATTTTTCAACGCCCGTAACACTTGTCCATTTGCCTTAATGGGTGACAGTTGATTAGTACTGGTGTATTTATGGTAAATCCTAAGCACAGATTTTTCTCCATGATAGCGGTATTGTGTTTTATGACTGACAGTGATCTCATAGTACCTCTGCATGGCTCTAAGCCGTTCATTCAGCTCCTCGGGAAATCGACAGTTGAGGCAATGGCGGGAGCCTTGCCTAGGCAACCCCGCCAAGCCCTAAATCTGCTCTATCATTTCGCTGGTAATCTATTGTTACTCTGCGTGCTAAACCGATTGCCTCTCAGCTGGTATCCATCGATGATTGAAACTCCTGGTTGTGGTTTTATCCATGAATATCCTGTAAGGCACCGAGCCAGTTCCAAGCTACTACCAGGTTGTTCCGGAAGACGCCGAGCCAGTATTCCAAAGGTAACTCTATGGATAAAACTTGCTTGTCAACGAACTCTTTCTTCAATTCTTCATGCATCAATTTCGCTCAGGCTTACTATTTGTCTTTGCTGTATCTATTTTAGTTTTCTTCGGTTTTCGGCCTATAGCCCAGTTACCTATCTTACACTTCTGGTTATGAAGAGGTTTTCTCATGTTTTACCTTCTTTTGCCTAGTAGGAAAATGGTGAAGCCGCATTCCATATCTCCATGGCTAGGCTTCTCAGGTAATTGTTAGTTCTGGATGTTCTCGCTTTGGTTGTTATCTAAGCAATAGGTTATGATTTCTTATTTTATATGTTTAACACCGAAATCTTGATTTGCCTGAGTAGGTATGCCTTCGAAGCTCTCGTGGCCTCCCTTAATTTCCGAAACCCTTCATTACACTAAACACATCTTCTCATGTTTTCATTTTGATTTGTCTCCAGGTATGAACAAGTATTTACCCTCGTGGTCTATGTATCAATTTGGATGATTGAACCTTCGTTTCGAGGATACCCTTATGGTTTTATTTTCATTCTGCAAAGACCCTAGCTATAGCTAGCTACAAGGGTTTACTGTGTATAATGTATTGGATAATCTATGACATTGATATTGTTTTAAAAGAGGGTTTGGCCATGATTCGAACATTGAATCTCTCATGTCAGTTTTCATAAATTTTTTAGGTTTAAACCCATTACCTTCAGTTCGGTTTCATTTCCTCTAAACTATACTTTTCTTATATGTTACGTTCTGTTGAATATATATGTGAAGAGAATGATTAACCATTTTTTGCCTTTGATTTTCTGTCTAGTTAGAATTCAAATAGGGTTTCCACTGTAATATTTTCGCTCTTCGAAATAGCTAATAGAAACGTTAATTTATCACATTGCCTTGTATTCTTGTTTCTGTGGTTTATGGCCGATAATGATGAATTACTTAGAATATTGTCTGCTATCATTATGATTTTACAGCGTTTTCTCTGGTAAGGTTATAATTGTAATCTCATCTTGTTCTACGGCTTTTTAATTTGAATGAAATGTTCAGATTACTTTCCAACATCGATTTTCTCCATGAAAGTTTTGTTTCTTGATCTGTGGATGATCGGACCACCGTTTATTCCACTGTCCGTGCGAATTAAAATCTTTACCCAAAAGACTACTAGGTGTGGATCTGGGTTTTTTCCCTAACCCTCACTGGACAGTCTACTGGGAGTTATCACTGTTCACTTTGCACTTTTACAGTTTATTTTTATCGATATTCCTACAACTATAAAAGATAAAAACCATTCTACTTAGTCTTTCAAGTCATGAATATATGTACTGTTGTCTTTGTGGAAATAACTGTAATCAGAACAGGGCGATGTAGATTATAGTTCTTTGAATTAAGTAGAACCCTTTTATTTTCCTTCAAGATTATTTAGACTCTGCGTTTTCTTTGTTTACTAGAATCTGTATGAAATGCTGCTAATTATTTTCTAGTCTTTCATCATATTTTCATAATAATATCATAGGAATCATTTTCAATATATAGGCTTTTGGAAGCAAATCATGCCTAGCATTAAATTGTAAAATTCTTAATAGTCACAACTGAAACACAGAATATATAGTATCACTGTACTGTTCATTCAAATAAGGGTATATAGAAAGTTTAAATAACATGAACTAACAGAAATGATATTGCATTTGTACTTATCTGAAATGAAAGTAATTCAACAGTGGTCCTCCCAACCATCAAGTGAGGCTATTACGTCCTCCTTGCCCTCGTGATCCAAACTGAATGGTACGGGTTAACAGTAGAATCTATTTCTGCTGTGACCCTAGGACAACCAGTGCAGTCAATACCAGAAACTTTAGGAAATTTTCTCAGTGCAACTCCACTGGATAAAACCAGCTCAAGAGTCTGTCACCCTTTCCTTCTTCCAAAAACAAAACCCCTACTCCTCTCTGGAATCAGTCCTTTATCCTAGAGGAGTAGGTAACTGTTTCTAACTATTCCCTCAACCTATTTTCATTTCTTGGAAACATTTACCATCAACTTTTTACTTTTCACATCCAGTGATTTTTATAGCAGTCTTTTTAAACAAAATAACATTAATTATCTCATTTTTGTCATTAACAAAACAATAAAAATTACTTAACAAGTAATTCAGCTAGTTAGAACTAATGTAGCTGTCACAACTTCCCCCCCTAGAAGTAACACTGTCCCCGATGTTTCACCTTAGCTCTGAAAAGAGTTATGAGTAAGCCTTCCATATAAAACCTGCATCCTCCCAAGTAGCTTCATCCACAAAGTGCTTCCATTTCACTTTCACCTGGGTGATAGCTCTCTTACAGAGTATGATTTCCCTTTGGTCAAGTATGTGTTGTAGCTCGACCAAGAATTCTTTGTCTGGTTCTATCTGAAACAATAAACAATTTCCTGGTCAATTTCTCATAGGAAATCACTTTGCAAGTTAGGACTTCATTACTATCTTACCTCTATATGATGCCAATGGATTACATGCTTTGAGTCATGCACATAATGCTTCAACAGAGACACATGAAATACGTTGTGTACTCGGATATGGCTCGGTAATGCTATTCGATAGGCTATAGGTCCAATCCTTTCCAAAATTTCAAAGGGTCCACAAAATCTGGGAGCCAATTTGGCACAAGAGGCCCACTGCAAAGTACTCCTTTTTGGCTTAATTCTTACGTACACATGGTCTCCTACAACATACTCACGATAAGACCTTTTCTTATCTGCATAGATCTTGTGTCGGTCTTGTGTAGCCTTCAGATTTTGTCTTATTTTTCTCACCTCTGCTTCCATTTTCGCAAGCATCTCAGACCCCAACATTAGCTTTGTCTCAGGGCTGCTCCAATTTATGGGCATGCGACACTACCACCCGTACAAAGCCTCCAAAGGACTCATTTTCAGAGATTCTTGATAACCGTCATTGTAAGAAAATTCAACAAGGTGCAGGTAATCTTCCCACTTAATTAGTTGTTTCATCACATATATGCGAAGCATGTCTTTCAGAACTTGGTTCACTTGCTCTGTTTGACCATCATTCTGGGGGTGATAAGCAGTGTTGAAGTTTATCTGCATTCCCAATCCTGAAAACAAGGTTTTCCAAAAAGCAAAAGTAAACTTAACATTTCGATCTGAAATAACTGTCTTTGGAATTCCATGCAGCCTAAAAATTTCCTTCATAAAAATATCAGCTATTTGTACAATCTTGTAAGTAGACTGTATTGGTATAAAATGTGCATATTTACTCAATCTGTCCACTACAACCATTATAAAATCATTTTGTCTTTTTGTTCTTGGTAATCCTGTGATGAAGTCTAGAGATATGACTTCCCATTTCCATTCAGGTATAGGTATGGGCTGCAACAATCCTGTAGGATGTTGATGCTCTACCTTCACCTGCTGACATTCCAAACACTTACTTAAATATTCTGCAATGTTCTTACGCATACCAAGCCAGAAAAATACCTTTCTAATCACGGTCAACATCTTCTGGTAACCCGGATGACCTGCATAATTGTTGCGATGAAATTCATTCATTATCAGCTCTTTCAGGTCTAATCGATTAAGCACATATACTTTACCTTTAAAGGTTAACATCTGGTCGTCATTTATTCCATACTCATATGTGCCTCCCAGCTTTTTGCTTTCCTCCATTTGATGCCACAAAAACTGATACTCAAGATCTTTTTGTGCTTCTTTCTTTACTTGCTCTGAAAATTTGTTTTCCAGCTGATTATAATATAGCTCATATATACTATGTAATTTCCTACTTAAAGCGTCAGCTACTCGGTTTTCCTTTTCCTTGACATGTTGAATATCCATGTCAAATTCACTTAAGAAAGCATTCCATCTTGCATGTCTTGAATTCAAATCCGCTTGCTTGAAGTAACTTGTCAAGCTGCTATGATCTGTCTTTAATACAAAATTTTTGCCCAGCAAGTAATGTCTCCATACCCGGAGTGCATGAACCACTACTGTCAATTCAAAATCATATGCAAAATATCTTTGCTCGTGTTCCTTCAACTTTCTGGATACATAGGCTATCACTTTGCCTTCTTGAGACAGGGCTGCCCTAACACCTTTACTTGCATCCATACATACTTTTAATTCTTTGTTGGGGTTGGCTACTCTTAACACAAGAGCTATAGTCAAGAGCTGTTTCAGTTTTTCAAAACTATTTTGGCATTCCGTGGTCCATTTGAAAAATTTTCCTTTCTTCTGTAAGGAAGTAATATGAAAAGCAATTCTAGAAAATCCCTCAATAAATCTTCGGTAATACCCAGCTAGCCCCATAAATGATCTAATATCTGTTACATTCTGAGGTACTCACCATTCCATAATTGTTTTAATTTTTTCAGGATCAACCGTAATTCCCTCAGAGGAAATAATGCGTCTCAAATATTGGATTTCTGATTTAAAGAAATCACACTTACTGAACTTTGCGTACAGTCGATGTTTCCTTAGCAGTTCTAACACGATCTTCAAATGTTCTTCATTCTCTTCTTGGTTCTTGGAATAGATCAAGATATCATCTATAAAGATAAGCACAAAGTTATCTAGAAAAGGATGGAAGACCCCATGCATTAACCTCATAAAGGTTGCTGGTGCATTTGTTAACCCAAAGGGTAACACCACAAATTCGTAGTGACCATACCTTGTACGAAATGCTGTCTTGAAAATGTCTTCCTCCTTGATTCGAATCTAGTGATAACCTGATCTCAAATCTATCTTGGAAAATACTTTGGCCCCTTTCACTTGATCGAATAGATCATCAATCCTGGGTAAAGGGTACTTATTCTTGATTGTTAATTTGTTTAGCTGCCTGTAATCCATGCACATTCGCATGGTCTCATCTTTATTTTTCATGAATAGAACGGGTGCTCCCCAAGGTGACACACTTGGGCGAATATAGCCTTTATCCAGCAATTCTTGTAATTGCATTTTCAGCTCTGTTAATTCCGACACACTCATTCTGTAAGGAGCCCTTAACACAGGAGAAGCCCCAGGAATTAATTCTATAGTAAAATCAATGTCCCTTTTTGGTGGTAAACCAGGAATATTTTCTGGAAAAACATCCAAAAATTCTTGCACTGCTGGTATATTTTCCATTGTAAGCTATTTCTCCTTAGAATCTGCATATCCCACCTGAATAGAATATAGCTAGCACCCTTTCCTTGTACATTTATTCATTTGGGATGCTGTTATTGGGCGTAACTATAATGGTTTTCTGATTCCTTGGATTTCCTTCCGGGTTCCATTGTGCATTCTGTAATAAATAACTTTTTCCTTACAATCCACTAGGGTCCAATGCTTTTCTATCCAATCCATGCCTAACAACACATCATAAGATCCTAATGGAAGAATATTCAGATCTACTTGTAACTGCTGATCTGAAATTTCTAATACGCAATTCGAAATTTTAGTAGTCACTTTACTCTTTGCCCCTGTGGCTAGCTGCACTAGCCAGGAACTTTTCAACTTTTTCTCTTTCAATCTACACAACTCTACCATCTTGGGACTAATATAACTCAGACTTACGCCTGGATCTTCTAAAATAGAAACAGACTGAGATAGTATTTTACCTTCCAGCTCAATCATCGTGGGCTGATAATCTGCTTGCTGGTCCTCCAATGTTGCATTAATATGGGGAATGTTTCATGCTACATCACCCACAGTAGAAGCTTCCTGCAAGTTTGCTACAACATCATTTCTTGTTCACTATGAGTAGTTTTTGTAGTAATGTGCTTCACCACAACCCCAACATTGTAAGGGTGGCTTGGTCAGCTGCCCTTGCTCAGGCTTGTCGGATGCTTCTGTGGGCTTTTCTTCTGTTGCCATCTGGTCATTTGATGATTTCTGCCAAACTGTTTGTTGCTAGGATTTCGTACAGAATTCTTAAAGTTTCCACTTTTGGCACCCTTGAAACTTGAATTACTTTTTTGTCCTTTCTTTGGCTACCAAGTCTTGCCAACCTCCCCTTTTACCTTGGATTGCTGATAGCACATTCGAGCTTTACGAATGGCTTCATCCATAGTCCGAGGATTCACAAATTCTATTCTTTCTTTCATGTGTGTTGGCAAGCTGCTCAGAAACCTCTGCACCTTAGCCTTTTCCTCTCGAATATATGGGACATAACGTAACAGGGAGGTAAACTTAGTAATATAATCATCCATGGTCATCTGTCCCAGCTTTAAATCATGGAACTCTTTAGCTTTTTCATCATAAAATATTTTAGTCAGATACTTGTCCTTGAAGTATTGCTGGAATGATTCCTAGGTGACGTCCTATTCTTCAATACTACGTACGTTCTTTACCTCCTCCCACCACAGAGTGGCTTTCTCTCTTAGCTGATATATTGCTAGTTTGGCCTTCAGGTTGCTATTATATTCATACACCTGAAAATACTTATTCATATTTATTAACCATGCCTCTGCCACCTCGTCAGCCTCACCATCAAATGTTGGTGGTTTTATTTTACAAAATTCTCCTTGAAGTTCTACTTTCTGCCTCTTTGCTTCTTGCGGATTTGAAAAGTTGCGAGATTCTACCTCATTAAAAATTTTATTCTTACTTCGTTGAGAGGGGCTCCTTTCCACTCTTTCTGTGTTGTTATTTCCTATTTGTTGTTCATTTTCTTCCTGCATACCTCTAATATCAGTACCAGGATGTTCCATCTCCTGGTTTTGTTTATTTAATAGAATTTTTAATATCTTTTCCTGGTCTTGCAGTAGTTGCTCATTATCTTTTCGAACACGCACCATTTCCTCCTACAACTGTTGCACAATATTTAACAAGAAACTGGTTTGGTGTTGTTGTTCTTCCAACAACCTACTGGTTTTCTACTTTTGTTCAACACTTAGCTGAACCCACATCTTTGGGTTCATCATTGGTTGTACTTGGGGTTCCCTAGTGTCTTGAGAGGGCTGCAGTGGGGTTCCTTTTCTCATTATGTTCTCTGTTATGCGGTTAATTTCTCTCTTTGTGCATCAAGTTACACACAATTTGAACGTTAGTTTGACCCCTAGGGTCCCAGCGTTTGAATGCAGCCCTGATACCACTTGTAACATTCATTAGTACACAAATAAATAAAAAAATTATTTACCTTACATAAGATAATGATCTCATATACTTGGTTAAGTTTTCACGTGACAAAACTTACATTATGATTTTACCAATAACCAAACAATGAACGTAAAAACTACATATTATTATAGTAATTATATGGTTACGAAACATAGCACAAACTATGGTTTACATGATTGATGTATCGATATATTACAATGCATTTACATTGCCACCAAATCTTTTTCAACGCCCATAACACTTGTCCATTTGCCTTAATGGGTGACAGTTGATTAGTACTGGTGTATTTATGGTAAATCCTAAGCATGGATTTTTCTCCACGACAGCTGTATTGTGTTTTATGACTGACAGTGATCTCATAGTACCTCTGCATGGCTCTAAGCCATTGATTCAGCTCCTTGGGAAATCGACGGTTGAGGCAATGGCGGGAGTCTTGCCTAAGCAACCCCACCAAGCCCTAGATTTGCTCTATCATTTCGCTGGTATTCTATTGTTAATCTACGTGCTAAACCATTTGCCTCTCAGCTGGTATCCACCGGGGTTTGAAACTCCTGGTTGTGGTTTTGTCCATGAATATCCAGTAAGGCATTGAGCCAGTTCCAAGCTGCTACTAGGTTGTTCCGGAAGATGCCGAGCCAGTATTCTAAAGGTAACTCTATGGATAAAACCCGCTTGTCAACGAACTCTTTCTTCAATTCTTCATGCATCGATTTCGCTCAGGCTTACTATTCATCTTTGCTATATCTATTTTATTTTGCTTCGGTTTTCGGCCTGTAGCCTAGTTACCTATCTTACACCTCTGGTTATGAAGAGGTTTTCTCATGTTTTACCTTCTTTTGTCTAGTAGGAAAATGGTGAAGCCGCATTCCATATCTCCATGGCTAGGCTTCTCAGGTAATTGTTAGTTTTGGATGTTCTCGCTTTGGTTGTTATCTAAGAAATAGGTTATGATTTCTTATTTTATATGTTTAACGCCGAAATCTTGATTTGCCTGAGCAGGTACGCCTTCGAAGCTCTCATGGCCTCCCTTAATTGCCCAAACCCTTCATTACGCTAAATGCATCTTCTCCTGTTTTCGTTTTGATCTGTTTCCAGGTATGAACGAGTATTTACCCTCACGGTCTATGTATCAATTTGGATGATTGAACCTCCGTTTCGAGGATACCCTTATGGTTTTCTTTTCATTCCGAAAAGACCCTAGCTATAGCTAGCTACAAGGGTTTATTGTGTATAATGTATTGGATAATCTATGACGTTGATATTGTTTTAAAAGAGGGTTTGGCTATGATTCGAACATTGAATCTCTCATGTCAGTTTTCATAAATTTTCTGGGTTTAAACCCATTACCTACAGTTTGGTTTCATTTCCTCCAAACTATACTTTTCTTATATGTCATGTTCTATTGAATATATATGTGTAACCATTTTCTGCCTTTGATTTTTTGTCTAGTTAGAATTCAACTAGGATTTCCATTGTAATATATTTGCTCTTCGAAATAGCTAATAGAAACGTTAATTTATCACATTGCCTTGTATTCTCGTCTCTGCGGTTTATGGCTGATAATGAATTACTCATAATACTGTCTGCTATCATTGTGCTTTTACAGCGTTTTCTCTGGTAAGGTTATAATTTTAATCTCATCTTGTTCTATGGCTTTTTAATTTGAATGAAAAGTTCATATTACTTTCCAGCATCGATTTTCTACATGAAATTTTTGTTTCCAGATCTGTGGGTGACCGGACCACCGTTTATTCCACTGTCCGTGTGAATTAAAATCTTTACCAAGAAGACTACTAGGTGTGGGTCTGGGTTTTGTCCCTAACCCTCACCAGACAGTCTACTGGGAGTTATCACTATTCACTTTGCACTTTTACAGTTTATTTTTATCGATATTCCTACAACTATAACAGATAAAAACCATTCTACTCAGTCTTTCAAGTCATGAATATATGTATTTTTGTATTTGTGTAAATAACTGTAATCAAAAGAGGGCAGTGTAGATTATAGTTCTTTGAATTAAGTAGAACCCTTTTATTTTCCTTCAAGATTATTTAGACTCTGCGTTTTCTTTGTTTACTAGAATTTGTATGAAATGCTGCTAATTATTTTCCAGTATTTCATCATATTTTCATAATAATATCGTAGGAATCATTTTCAATGTATAGGCTTTTGGAAGAAAATCATGCCTAGCATTAAATTGTAAAATTCTTTTTCCAGTCTTTCGTCATATTTTCATAATAATATCGTAGGAATAATTTTCAATATATAGGCTTTTGGAAGAAAATCATGCCTAGCATTAAATTGTAAAATTCTTAATAGTCACAATTGAAACACAGAGTATATAGTATCACTATATTGTTCATTCAGATAAAGGTATATAGAAAGTTTAAATAACATAAACTAACAGAAATGATACTGCATTTGTAGTTATCTGAAATGAAAATAATTCAGTAGTGGTTCTCCCAACCATCAAGTGAGACTATTATGTCCTCCTTGCCCCCATGCCTGAACGGTATGGGTTAACAGTAGAATCTATTTCTGCTGTGATCTCGAGACAACCAGTCCAGTCAGTACCAGAAACTTTAGGAAATTTTCTGAGTGCAACTCCATTGGATACATCCAGCTCAAGAGTTTGTCACCCTTTCCTTCTTCCAAACATAACCCCTACTCCTCTCTGGAATCAGTCCTTTATCCTAAAGGAATAAGTACTATTTTTAGTTCTTGGAAGCATTTACTATCAGCTTTTTACTTTTCATATCCAGTTATTTTTATAACAATCTTTTTAAACAAATAACACTAATTATCTCAATTTTGTCATTAACAAAACAATAAAAATTACTTAACAAGTAATTCAACTAGTTAGAACTAATGTAGCTGTCACAATGTCCATAGATTTTAGATACACAATGATGAAGTGCTTCCTTAAAGAACTCTTTGATGTAAAGTCACCAATCTAGGTGATATGTTAGATATAATAAAATATAATCTTACCCAAAAAAAAAAAATCATTATTTTTCAATAATATTTAATATTACCACTTTTTTATTTTAAAAAACATTTGTTTCAATAAGTTTCAAAACTAACAACAAATTAAAAACTAACCATGAACAAATCTACATCAATATCAATAATGGATTTTTTTCACAAAAAGACAACTAACTATACTTAAAACAATTCCTACTTCTATTTCTATTTTTACGTTTGATAAACAAAAATAAATCATATTTAATTACTAACAAAATCTTATATTAAAGTTAGTTTTTTAAGCAGTAGAAACGTAAAAATCAACAGCATAAAAATCAACACTACTTTTACAATGTGCTCTACCCACTGCAAGTACATAAACACGGGCATTTCTTTTCAAACAATCAGGAAAATGAGAGAATAAATTACAGCAGAGTTAGTGGTCTTTGTTAACTGGGTATATATAAAAGACTATATAGGTCTTTGTTAACGGGGTATTTATAATAATAATACAATGAATATGCTTAATAAATCAGAATCAATGAGTATGCTGATTGGTTTTCATTTGATTTGATTTAAATGACATTTATCGTGCAGATGTATTAATTATCGCGCTAACACACGAACAATTTCTAGTATAGTTACCAAAAATAACTGAGCTCTTGTGAGTTCTTTCATCAAAGGCAAAGCCATGGAGATGCCTTCAGGTGCCATTTTATAGCTGAAAGCTGCAAAATCTTTTCTAGACATATGAATATTGAAGTATGAAATAACCATACATGAAATATGATCAAACAAAGAATTAAATAGAAAATGATTATCAAGATATTGTTCTATGAAGGAGTGAGGATGAGTAGCACTTACAAGGAGTATATTAGCACCTAAGGCCTTCGAGGATTCCAGGAAGTGGGCTTTCTCAGAATCAGAAGAAGAAGCCGTGAACTCTCTCACTAGAAGGAATGTAGGATGGCCGAAAGCAAGGCTGGCTTTGGCGATATAACGACCAATGTAGCCTGTTGCTCCGATTATCAAGATCCTGTTGTTCCCGCTGCTTACCATTTTGCCCAATCTTGCCACTTGATTCAAAGAACCAGAGAAACAGAGAAACGGTGTATGTAATTTACTCTTGGAGAGAAACAGAGTGACGACCGCATAACAGCTCGTCCGCTCGAATATAAATACGTGAAACTAGCATTAGCACGCTCTGGAAATGGATGGATGAGACTCGCCGTCACACCAGAACAATCGGAAAGGGATGACTCACCCTCGGATGATTAGTATATTCTAGAAAAAGTATACTGGTTGGAAATGAGACGCAACTGAAAGTTGAAGTGACAAGTTTTTATTATTTTTAAAGTGACAAGTTGTCTATCCAGGTAATGGAATAGCTCCGATAGCAGTTTTTTTGTCGTGGAGTGTTTGGAATCCATTTTTGATGATGGAAATGGATTCAGCACTATCAAAAACCCTTACGTCACTCAAAATACTAAAGTTTAACAACTGTAAACAAGATACTGATTCTAGGCCAAAACGTTGCTTTTTAAGACTACGCAGATACAAAAGTATATATCTCATCATTGATTTCAATGGGTGATATGACTTTTTTTAAGGTTAGTATACATACAAAAGCATATATGTCATCATTGATTTCAATGGCAAAACTTATTCCCTGGTCAGTTGGCCATTAAATGCGGTGAGCATTATATGGCCAACAGCGTTTAATAGCCAATAGACCAGAAAATAAGGCTAGCCCATTTTTCCGGATGATGAAGCAAGATATTAATTATAAAATTATGTTTATTTGTAAAATTTGAATAGATAATTTTCTTTGCAGTAATTATTAAATTAAATTAAAACAAGAAATTAAATAATTATTTTAGATAATATATATATATATATATATATATATATATATATATATATATATATATATATATATATATATATATTTCAAATTTTATATTTAATGATAGTATTTATAATGTTATTTGTAACATTTATTTTCTGGAAAGTGATTATAATTACCATTTATTTAAAATTATAATCTTAATATTATTTTCTCACAAAAATCAAAATTACCTTACATATGAAAATTTGATATTCTATATTTTTAGTTGTTTTTTTAAGGTTAACTATGAATAGTATAAACAGTGTTAACAAAAAAAAATTTGAATAAAAAAAAGTGATGATACTTATTCTTATTCAAAGTTTAAAATGAATACATTTTCAATCTAAAAATAAAATCTCAAAAATAAAAACAATTTAACTCAAAATATAAAATTCGAAAAAAAAAAAAAGAAAAAAATGAAAAAAAAAACTATATATATATATATATATATATATATATATATATATATATATATATATATATATAATTTAAAAAATAAATTTTATGATAAAAATACATAGTTTAAAAATAAAATAAAATCAATAACATAAAACTATTTCTTGAGTTTCTTATAATATAAAAAAACCAAAACTTATAAAATAATTGATGAGAATAATTTCAAAAATCTTTCTTCTCACATATTTTGCTTTTCATTGCCTTACATTTTTGTACTTCCATACTCGTTTAGTTCTTCCTTCTCTATTTACCTCTCTTTCCTCTTCACTATTCAGGATAGTGGCAAAGGTTTTAAAACTTGGCATGGGTAATGTGGGTTGTGGAGGGTGAGTGGGAGAAATCATTCTATCTCACATACTTTGTTTTTCATTGCTTTACATTTTCTCACTTCCATACTCTCTTCACTTTTTCCTTCTCTATTTACCTCTCCTTCCTCTTGACTATTCATGATAGTAGTAACAACTTTAAAACTTGGCATTTGTAATGTGGGTTGTGGAGGGCGAATGGGAGATAGAGGGTTAATGGGATGAGGGGAGACCATAGATGGTAAGAGTCAGGTGGTATTCATCTTTAAAAAACATATTTTATTTTATTTTATTTTTAAAATTTATTTTTTTTATTATATACAGGAGGTTTAAAGTTGTTGAATTTAATGGTGGAAAGTGAGGTTTTTTTTTACTATTGGACAAGATTCAAATTTAATGAGGGCTTAGCATGGAGCCATGGGGCACCTTGAGGTAGTAGTATAATTTGCGGTGCACCTAGAGAGACCATATTAATGGTTTCATGACCTGTGTCACATAAGTGGATCAAAGTACACTCTCATGTCCTCCCCTTATTTTATGTCATTATTGAGATTATCTTGAGGGGTTGAGTGTAAACTAGTAACACGTTGAAATTTGATACATTAAAGGATGTTGTTTTAATGGCTTCAAGCCTAAATTCTAAGCACTTCACTTTTGCCTTCTCTCTTGTAACCATTGAATAAATGGTAGAGATTAACAAATATGTAAAAATATTTATCATTTGTTAATGGATATAGTAAAATAAAAATTTAACCATTGAATAAATGGTAGAGATTAACAAATATGTGAAAATATTTATCATTTTTTAATGGATATAATAAAAAAATTAATGTAAAGTGAAATATCTAAATATTGTTTCTTTTGTAACCATTCAATAAATAGTAGAGAGTTCCCAAAAATTTGTATCTATGTAGCACCATATTCATGAGATAATTATAAAGATAACATGAAAGTCATTAGTTCACAATACTTGTTCATATCTCACTGAATTCCATCTTTTAATGAGTATACTATGGTTTGAGAAAAGATATAGGATCCTTCTTCAACCTCCTATTGTAAGATTCCCTCAAGAGGCACTATGAAAATATGCTTAGGGGATGACTTTATTGATAGATTTTTTATTTGTCCGTTTTCTTGTTTGTTTGTCCTTTTCCACTGGATGTATGTATTTAGTATATTTAGAGATATAATTGCACATCTAAGGGGAAGTTTCATTTTTCTTTTAAATAAGGTTAAGTTTATGGCAAGCCATATTTAGTGGAAGAACTTGGAACATTTTTTTATCCTTCTTTATAAACCATAACCTTAATTTTTTTTCTATATTTCTTTTATATGCATGTGTGTTTCATTTTTTTCAAGCTTTTTGTATGCAAAGATACTAGTTGATAAGCTATGATTATAAACAAATTGTACTTTTAACCGTATAAAAGAAGAAGTAACATCACTTTTTTGTTTACAATAATTAATTTGTGAAAACTATTGTTGCAATTAAGTCACAACTGTACCCCCGATCGGGGTCGACACTTGGTACCGGCGTATTAAATGGCATTGACAGTTGGTGGCGGAACTCAGGCCCAGTCATTATGCCATAGTGTGGAGCAGGCCATCGCATTATGTGGGCGCTGGATGATGGAATGGAGAGTCATGTTTTCGCATGCTTGCCAGCCTGGGATGTCAGAAAGGCAAGGGAAGGTATTCAAGTTAGAGCGTCTACAACATTTTTCCATGCAAAGATCTTTCGCAGTGCAGATGCGGAGGCAGCACCAGAGACTGTTGGCAGCTCTCTCAATCAGGCAAGCGATTCTGTTGGGGTACGTATCTGTCTGTCTGAATACCATTGCTGTTGATGTCTGTAAGGGTATGGTAGTTTTGTCTCATATTATGGTTCTCTGGCAGTTTTGCATGGATTGTAGCCCGGTTCCTCCGCTGTTGAGTCCTGTTGATCCTTGCTTTCGGGATCCTTGTTCGTTTTTTCAAGTTATTCTAGTTAGCTTTTGGACTATGCAGTTGGCCGGCTTGAAATCTAATGGTTGGTTGTGGGGCTCTCGGTGTCGGGGGGTAGGCTTAGCTATTGTTTACAGGGGAAGTTGCTGGGTTAGGGCTTGTAGGTGGTGCCTTCTTCATGTTCACCGGGAAATATTTGGAAATTTTTGCTTAGGGTCTTTTCTTTTGCTTACCCTCAGTTACAGTACAAGCCGTCAGGGTTCTAGTATCGCTACTATATTGCTGTCTTGTGAATGGGTCTGGTATGGTTTCGTTATCTCTCATCTCACAAGGATACTATGTAGGGAATCTTTGTTAATTGTTGATAGCTGGGATGTAGTGATGTTTCATATGTTTCATGCTCCTTTTTCACGCTCTGTTATTCGCCTAGCTCCTGCTTATTTCAGGTGCTCAGATACTTTCTTTTGCATGCGCATTGTTCAGTTATATTTCTTCTGGCCCATTTTAGATCAGGGTTTTTGTTTATGGAAATGGGTCCTGTGGTTCGTGGTCCTTTGTTCTTTGGACAAACATCCCATCTCTGTGCACTATTTTCGGAATTGGGTTCTATGGTTAGTTCTCCTTTGTTCGTTGGGCAGATACACTGTCTCTGTTCATTGGGTGGCCACCGATTCTCTATATGTTGTTACTCATCTCCTTGTCATTTTCTCCTGCATGTCTTTGTTGCTGAATAGGCTTCTTTCTGCCATGGGGAAGCATCGTTCTTGTTCTCAGTCTGCTAAAGGCAAACAGCAGGTCCTGTCTGAGCCTGCTCCTAGGAAGCGCGGTTAGAAATCTAATCAAGAGACCCTTGAGACCCTCGCTGAAAACTATGTTATCAAGAATTCATCCACTGTTCACCAGGAAATCCGCGGTTGGGAATGAGACATTCAGACTGACCCTGAAGATAATGAAGTGGAAGTTGAGATCCTCAACTTCATAAATGACCCTGGCAATACCCAAGGTCGTCTCACTTTATTCGAGCAGACTATACATACGTATTGGATAGTTAAGTGCCTTATAGCCAAGGCTATACATAGTTTTCCTCCCGTCCAAGCTAGGGCCGATGCAACTAAGATTGAACCTCACCTTTTAGAATTGCTTCAGGACATGCAGAACTAGCTGCAACATATCAAGATCACTCAGTATCAGGCAACGGATCGCATTAGCAGATTGGACGATCGGGTAGGCCGTATGGAGAAGCAACTTCAGCTACTACAACAAGTTGATATGCCTGGGTCCACTGTGAAAGACCCAGCTCCAGTTTACTCATCTGATGGCTAGTGGTTTGCTTGTTATCATGCTTTCTAATGCAATTATCGGTTTTGTATGAACTTCTTTTATTTTATCAGTATGTGGATATTTTTGTTATAGGACAGATAGCTCATGCGGCTTATAGACGGATGAAATTTTTTTAGTTTTGGTTAGCTTTTCATGCTTTTAGGTGGCCAACAGACCTGGTTTCCTACGGGCAAGTTGAGGCCACAGACTTGATTTTATATTTTTGTAACCTGCCTTACATCTATAAATAGAAAATAGCGAGGTCCTACCATATTTACAAAAAATAAAATAAAAATTAAGTCACAACTGTAGCTTCAAAAAATTTGGGCTCATTAGAATCATCACTTTTAGTGAAGGGTTGTTTTTTTTAACAATATTGATTTTCAAAACCATAATTTGAAACTATATAATTTTAACACTCACACCCTACCAAATCAGGGAAAAAAAAAATTACCACCAATCATATCACTTTTTTGATTTAAGTGTTTTTTTTTAAAATACCACCAATCATATCACTTTTTTGATTTAAGTGTTTTTTAAATAAAAAAATATAGATCTTTTGTATTTGAGTTGTTCAATGAAAGCAACAATTCTTATTAGGTCAATAATTATGTTTCTACTAAGTTGTTTTTTTCCCAATAATGATTTTTATAAGAGTTTTTTTTCATGGATCATACTAATAACTAATTGTAAGTAGTTACCACGAATATTTTATGGACATGACGTGTGTTTAGTGATGTAGGAAATGATTATGTGTTTAGTAATTTGTAGCATACAGAAATATGAAAAAAAAAATTATACTACACCCAAATTGTTACATAACATGACTTATTACTCTATCAAAATTACATATTACGTTGATTTTCTTATTAACCAAGTTTATGGTTAATAGTTCAAAAGGTTTTAACCTTTACTTAGCAAATAATATATATATGATTATACCATGCCTATCATTTCATTTGGGTTGCACAATATTCGATTCCATTAACTACTAAGATTTATGAGGGTATGCCGTAATAGCTGTCACGGTGCAGGAGTGGTTATGTGGCACCAAAATCGCAGATCTGTTTGGGATTGGGTTCAGGATTCTATGTCCACATGTCTCTTCCTCCGTTGTCCATCCTTTGGAAATTAATGGAGTAGGTTTGCCCTGCGGGAACAGGTCTTTGCCAAAACCCTTTTACTATTCGCATAACCTCATTTTCTTGTTTTACTCTGGCTCTGGTTCATTTCTGCTCTACTCTGGCATTGGTATATCTCTGCCATGGTTGAGGGTTTTCTTATCGTAATTAAAATGTGGGTTTACTTTTTTAGTTGGAGCTAGTAGAGAAACTCGACAAATGAGGTAGCACTGGAAGGTATGGTGCTTCGCCCGAGCTCCTTCTTCTCTTATCCGTAGTCTGGAATCCAGCATGACTCCGCAGGGTGCACAGAGGGTGTTTTCCGCCCTTGCCTCGGCTCACTATGAGGTTCGTCTATGTAGCCCTTCAACTTAGCGGTAGGTAACCCGACCTCTAAGTAAATATCGAGCCTTTGTTCAACTTCGGCTCTAAATATCTGTTTTTAATTTTAATTCGAAAGTGTGTAACCCTCAACTACTGATAATTGTATAATTTCCTGTAGGTTGGCGCTTAACAAATTTTGAGGGCTTTAAAAGCATAAAGGTAATACTTCTTAGCTTGTTATCAGATATTCTTTGTCTTGTTAGATTTGCTTATGAATCTAAGACTCTGTATGTTGTTCCTTGCCGTATCTAACTCTATTATTTCTTTGTTGTCATACAGGTACCCATTTCAGCGAAACTAGACTTTGGCTTTTCATTTTCATTTAACCAGTTTTGGACTAAAAACCCTATGCTTCCATACGAGTATTTCTATGTTTCCACTTGGTCGTCTAGAACTCCTTTCACTAGTTGGTGGTTATGCATTCCGTTGTTGCGTTATGGATTCCTAGCTTTTCTTTGTTTCCAATGATTGATTATTAAGCTATCAATTTAGCTCGCAAGCAATCCATTCTTTTCTCTGCAAAGTCTTTACTGTATTAAGAACTGAGGGTTTTGTTTTTATATATTCACCCTAAGTTATATAATAGGTTCCGAATTTCTCTTAAATCTGTTTCAATTTCTCAATGAAAGTTGTAATTATTGAACCGTTCTTGTTATGAAAGAAGGATTCCACGAGGTCTACTACTCTGGAAAAAATGTTTGTCATATTTTGTTTGAAACCTATTGGTTCATTTTGGACTGAAGCTCTGTGTTATAAAGATAATGTGTTTTCAAAAGAGAGTTCCAGTAGCATGCAAACATGATAATTTCTCCATATTTAACTATATTTTATATTTCGTTGTATTCCATAGAAGATATAGAGAATATATACATGCACTCAGTTTTTATTTTCTGTAATTTCCGTGATAAGAGAAACTCTTTCCGAATTTGTTTATTTACTCTGCCTAGCTTGGATTTTCAAGTTTATTGGTTTAATACATTTACATGAGCGGATAATACTTGTAAAATAAATTGGTAATTTCCAACTCTGTACAGGTTAGATTTTTACAGTTTTCTAGGATTTGGTGACCGGACCACTCTCACATTTGTCCAAGTATAGCTAGGATAGGAAGAACAATGCATTATGGGTTTCCTTGGGTTACCTAGAATCGACAGTTCTCCTGACAGATAAGATGGTTATGATAGTTCTGCTTGAATCTTTCGGAGTTTACTTGAGTTAATAATAATTCTTTTATGTTTGTCATTTTCCCGTTCTTTCTCTTGACACTTAATAGCAATAAAGAATTTACTATTTTGAAATTCTAAAAAAAAGAACATAAATCTAATTTTCTGTAACAGTAATCTCCATTTTTACTATTTTACCTCGAAAGGCTCAACCTAATTGTATCTATTTCATTTCTTTTTCTGTATTACTCAACTTTGTTTACTACCTTATTCCAACATGGAGACTCAGTATGAGAATTCTATACAGTTCATTAAATAATTTACTAAAATCATAATATTCACAGCACATCTCTATTTCCAAAATTGAAACCGATACAACGTAGATTTTCAAGAAATTTATCCAGTACTTGTGTACATTTCCTATCAGATTATTTTTCTGTATATTCAACCATCATAAACAATCATATACTTATCTGTATAAGAACACTGCTGATGGTGTTCCTCCCAACCGTCAAGAGAGATAGTGATGTCCTACTCTTCCCCCGTGCTCCACACTGAAAGGTACAGGTTACCAGTAGACTTCTGTTGTGACCTCAGGACCCCAAGTCTAATCAATTCCAGAATATTTCAGGATAAACTGAGAGATTTTCCACTGGTCACTACCAGCTCAAGAAAACTTTCCACTCTCCTCCTTAGTCTCTGAACAGAACCCCCATTCCTCATTGGGATGAGTCTCTTATCCACAGAGGAACATGTAACTATTCAAACTGTCTAACGACCTTTCAGTTCTTAGAAAACATTTACGATCAATCTTTTTACTTTATATGGAATTAATTTCCATAGCTAATTTTATTATTCATAATTAACCATAAAGAAAAATACTTTTCCATCAAAATATTAATTGTCTCAGACTTTTCCTTAAACAAATAATTAAAATGTCATTTAACTAGTTAACATTAAATGTAGTTGTCACAACTTCCCCCCTGTAAGTAACACTGTCCTCGGTGTTTCACTCCAGCTCAGAAAATAGCTCTGCGTAAGCCTCACATACAAACCCTTCATCCTCCCAAGTAGCCTCATCTGGGCCAAAGCGCTTCCACTGCACTTTCACCTGGGTGATGACTCGCTTTCGGAAAATAATTTCTCTCCTGTCAAGTATGTGTTGCGGCTCGACCTGAAACTCATTGTCCAGCTTTACCTATATATTCTGCCAATGAATTACGTGCTTCGAATCATGCACATATCGTTTTAACAGAGACACATGAAACACATCATGTACTCGTATGTGACTGGGTAAAGCCAGCCGATAGGCCACAAGTCCTATCCTTTCCAAAATTTGGAAAGGTCCATAGAACCTGGGAGCCAACTTGGTACAAGAGGTCCACTGCAAGGTACTCTTCTTGGGTTTGATCCTCATATACACATGATCTCCCACACCAAATTCTCGATAAGTCCTCTTATTATCTGCATAGATCTTCTGTCGATCTTGTGCAGCCTTCAAATTTTGTCTTATCTTCTTTACTTCTGATTCCATTTCAACCAACATTTCTGATCCCAACATTAGTTTTGTTTCGGGGCTGCTCTAATTTATGGGTGTCCGACACTACTTCCCATATAGGGCTTCGAAAGGACCCATGTTAAGGGACTCCTGATAACCATTATTGTAAGAAAATTCAACCAGATGCAAATATTCTTCCCATTTGGTTGGATGCTGCATCACATACATGCGCAGCATGTCTTCTAGAACTTGGTTTACCCACTATGTTTGACCATCTATTTGGGGATGAAAAGTAGTGCTAAATTTTATTTGGGTCTCCATACCTGTGAATAGATTTTTCCAAAATGCCGCAGTAAACTTTACATCCTTGTCCATGAAGACAGTCTTTGGAATGCCATGAAGCTTGAAAATTTCTTTCGTAAAGATGTCCACTATCTGTACAATCTTGTAAGTAGACTGTACAGGTATAAAATGTGCAGATTTACTCAATCTGTCAACTACCACCATGATGGAGTCATTGTGCCTCTTTGACCGTGGTAAACCTGTAATAAAGTCCAAGGATATGACCTCCCACTTCCATTCAGGTACCGGTATGGGCTGCAACAATCCTGCGGGATGTCGATGCTCCACCTTAACCTGTTGACACTCCAAACATTTATTTAGATACTCAACAATATTTTTACACATACCAGGCTAGAAATATGATTTTCTAATACCAGTTAACATTTTCTGGTATCTTAGGTTACCTACATAATTACTACGAAGGTATTCATCTATGATTAGTTCCTTTAAGTCCACACGGTTTGGTACATACACCTTTCTTCTAAAGGTTAGAATCTGATCTTTATTAACTCCATATTCAGAAGCACTTCCTTTCTTTCTGGTCTTTTCCATTTGCTACCATAAAAATTGATATTCAGGATCCTTCCGTGCTTCCTCTTTTACTTGATCCAAAAATTTACATTCAAGCTGATTATAGTAAAGCTCATAAACATAATGCATTTATACTTAAAGCATCAGCCACCCGATTTTCCTTACCCTTCACATGCTAGATTTCCATATCAAACTCACTCAGGAAGGCATTCCACCTTTCCTATTAGGAGTTTAAATCAGCTTATTTGAAATAGCTAGTTAGGTTGCTATGATCTGTCTTTAGCACAAATTTCTTATCCAGAAAATAGTGTCTCCATACCCGAAGTGCATGTACTACTGCTGTTAACTCTGAATCATAGGTTGAATATCTTTGTTCATGTTCCTTCAGCTTTCTTGACTCCAAAGCCACTACCTTTCCTTCCTGAGATAAAACTGCCCCAACACCCTCTTTACTAGCGTCTGTACATACTTCAAATTCTTTGTTTGGGTTAGCTACCCTCAACACTAGTGTAGTGGTCAATAACTGCTTCAGCCTCTCAAAACTGTTCTGGCACTCAACAGTCCACTTAAAGACTTTTCCTTTTCTCTGCAAGGAGGTAATGGAAAAATAAATTCTAGAAAATCCCTCGATAAACCTCTGATAATACCCAGCTAATCCCATAAAGGATCGAATATCTGCCACATTCTCGGGTACTCGCCATTCCATGATTGTCTTGATTTTCTCTAGATCAACATCAATCCCTTCTGCTGAAATGACATGGCCTACGTACTGGATTTATGTTTTGAAGAAACCACATTTGCTGAATTTAGCGTACAACTGGTGTTTCTTAACATTTCCAGTAAAATCCTTAAATGTTCTCTGTGTTCTTCTAGTTTTTAGAATATATTAAAATATCATCTATGAATATAAGTACAAGATTATCTAGGAAAGGATGGAATATACCATGCATTAACCTCATAAATGTTGCTGGTGCATTTGTTAACCCAAAAGGTAACACCATAAATTCATAATGCCCGTACCTAATACGAAAAGCAGTCTTGTAAATATCTTCATCCTTGATTCGGATCTGGTGATAGCCAAATCTTAAATTTATCTTTGAAAATACTGTGCCCCCCTTCACCTGATCGAACAGATCATCAATCCTTAATAGAGGATATTTATTTTTAACCGTTAACTTGTTGAGTTGTCTGTAGTCCATGCACATTCGCATGGTTCTGTCCTTCTTCTTAACGAACAGCACTGGTGCTCCCCACGGGGACACACTTGGATGAATATAACCTTTGTCCAGCAGTTCTTGTAACTGCATTTTTAATTCAGTTAATTATGAAACACTCATTTTGTAAGGAGCCCTTGAAACATGAGATGCTCCTGGCATTAATTCTATGGTGAAATCAATATCTCACCCTGGTGGTAATCCAAGAATATTTTCTAGAAAAACATCCATGAAATCTTGTACTACTGGTATGTTTTCCATCATAGGTGATTTTGCCTTGGAATTAGCATATCCCACCTGAATAGCATATATCTGACATCCCTTCCTCATACATTTATTCATTTGGGATGTTGTAATTGGACGTAGCTGTAGCGGCTTCTTGATTCCCTGAATCTCCTTGCATGTTCCATCTTGCATTCTGTAATAAATGATCTTTTCCTTGCAGTCCACTAAGGTCCAATGTTTTTCTAGCCAATCCATGCCCAACAAGACATCATAGGACCCTAATGGAAGTATGTTAAGGTCCACATTTAATTGTTGTTGTGCAATTTCTAATGTGCAGTTTGGAATTTTGACAGTTACCTTTCTTTTTGCTCCTGTGGCTAGCTATACCAGCCAAGGGTTTTTGAATTTCTATCCTTTTAATTTACAAATTTACACTATTTTGGGACTAACATAACTTAGACTTGCATCGGGGTCTACCAAAATAGAAACAGATTGAGACATTAATTTACCTTCCAACTCAATCATTGTTGGCTGATAATCTTCCTATCGATCCTCCAATGTTGCATTGATACGAGGAATTTTTCGTGCCACATCGCCTACTATAGAAGCCTCCTGCAAATTTGAACCGTTTCACTTATCGCTTGCTATGGGCAGTTTTTATAATAATGTGCCTCACCACACCCCCAACACTATAGAGGTGGTTTGGTCACCTACCCTTGCTCAGGTTTGCTAGATGCCTCTGTAGGCTTCTCATCCGCTGAGCATCGGGTTTGATAATTTCTACCAAATTGTTTACTGACATAACTTCATGCATAATTCTTAAAGTTATTGCTTTTGGCGCCTTTGAATTTTGAGCTGCTTTTCTGTCCTTTCCTTGGCTGCCAAATTTTGCCAATCTCCCCTTTTTCCTTGGACTATTGATAGCACATTCATGCCTTATGAATGGCTTCATCCATGGTTATGGGATTTACAAATTCAATTCAATCCTTCATATGTGTTGGAAAGCTGCTCAAAAATATTTGTACCTTAGCCTTTTCATCTCGGAGGTATGGATCACATCTTGACAGGGAGGTGAACTTGGTGATATTCTCGTCCATAGTCATCTGTCCTAGCTTCAAGTCATGGGATTATTTAGATTTCTCATCGTAGAAATGTTTAGTTAGATACTTGTATTTAAAGTATTGCTGGAACGATTCCCAAGTAACATCTTGGTCTTCAATGTTGCGAACATTCTCTACTTCTTCCCACCACAGAGTGGATTTCTCTCTTAACTGATATATGGCCAATCTGGCCTTCAGGTTGCTGCTATACTCGTACACCTAAAAATATTTGTTCATGTTTATCAACCAAGCCTTTGCCACTTCCTCAGCTTCACCATCAAATGTTGGTGGTTTTATTTTTCGAAACTCCCCTTGAAGCTCCACTTTTTACTTCTTAATTTCTTGTTGATCCGAAAAATTGCCAGATTATGCTTCATTATAGTTTTTGTTCTTGTTGCTTCACTGTGATGGGCTTCTTTCCACTCTGTCAATGGTGTGGTCCCTTGTTTGTTGCTCATCACCTTCTTGCATGTCCCTATCATGACTAGTGTGTTCTATTCCTTGATTTTTCTTGTTTGAAAGGCTCTTGAGTATCTTTTCTTGCTCCTGCATCAAGTGCTTGTTATCACTACAAAGCCCCACCATTTCTTCCTATAGCTTATTACCTGTATTCAATAGTATGCTGGTTTGATGTTATTGTTCCTCCAATAGTCTACTTTACGCTCAGCTGAACCCACATCTCAAGGCTCACTACTGGTTGTGTTTGGGGTTCCCCGGTATTATGGGGTGGTTGTTGTGTTGACCCTTTTCTCATGAAGTTTTACTCTTACACTTCTTTTCTATGCATCAGTTTACACACAGCTTAAATTATTAGTTGAACCTTAGGGTCCCAGTGTATGAATGCTGCTCTGATACCACTTGTAACATACAGAAAGATGAAAGAAATATAATACACCCAAATTGTTACATGACATGACTTATTACTTTATCAAATTTACATATTACATTGTTTTTCTTATTAACCAAGGCTATGGTTAATAGTTCAGAAGGTTTTAACCCTTACTTAGAAATAATATATATACATGATTATACCATGCCTTTCATTTCATTTGGGTTGCACAATATTTGAATCCATTAACTATTGGGCTTTATGAGGGTACGCCATAATAACTGTCACAGTACAGGAGTGGTTATGTGGTGCTAGAATCGCATATCTGTTTGGGATTGGGTCTGGGATTCTAAGTCCACATGTCTCTTCCTCCGTTGTCTATCCTTTGGCAATTAATGGAGTAGGTTTGCTCAACGGAAATAGGTCTTTTCCAAAACCCTTCTACTATTCGCATAACCTCATTTTTTTGTTTTACTCTAGCTCTAGTTTATTTCTACTCTGGTCCGGCATTGATATCTCTCTGCCATGGTTGAGGGTTTTCTTATCGTAATTAAACTGTGGGTTTACATTTTTAGTTGGAGCTAGCAGAGAAAATCAATGAATAAGGTAGCACTGGAAAGTATGGTGCTTCGCCTGAGCTCCTTCTGCTCTTATCCACAGTCCAAAATCTGGCATGACTCCCTAGGTTGCACAGAGGGTGTTTTCTGTCCTTGCCTCGGCTCACTATGGATGTTCGTCTATGCAACCCCTCAGCTCACCGGCAGGTAACCTGACCTCTAAGTAAATATCGAGCCTTTGTTCAACTTCAGCTCTAAATATTTGTTTTTAATTTTAATTCGAAAGTATGTAATCCTCAACTACTAATAATGGTATAGTTTCCTAGGTTGGTGCTCAGCAAATTTTGAGGTCTTTAAAAGCATAAAGGTAATACTTCTTAGCTTGTTATCAGATATTCTTTGTCTTGTTAGATTTTCTTATGAATATGAGACTCTGTATGTTGTTCCTCGCCGTATCTAACTCTATTATTTCTTTGCTATCATACAGGTACCAATTTTAGCAAAACCAGACTTTGGCTTTTCATTTTCATTTAACCAGTTATGGACTAAAAACCCTATGTTTCCTTACAGGTACTTTGATGTTTCCACTTGGTCGTCCATAACTCCTTTCACTAGTCAGTGGTTATGCGCTCCGTTGTTGCGTTATGGATTCCTAGCTTTTCTTCGTTTCCAATGATTGATTATTAAGCTATCAATTTAGCTCACAGGCAATCTAGTATTTGCTCTACGAAGTCTTTACTGTATTAAGAACTGAGGGTTTTGTTTTTATATATTTACCCCAAGTTATATAATGGGTTCCGGATTTCTCTTAAATCCATTTCATTTCTCAATGACAGTTGTAATTATTGAACCATTCTTGTTATGAATTAAAAATTCCAAGAGGTCTACTACTCTGAAAAAATGTTTAATGTTTGTCATATTTTGTTTGAAACCCATTGGTTCATTTTAGACTAAAGCTCTGTGTTATAAAGATAATGTGTTTTCAAAAAAGAGTTCTAGTAGCATGCAAACGTGATAATTTCTCCATATTTAACTATATTTTATATTTCATTGTATTCCATAGCAGATATAAAGATTATATACATGCACTCAGTTTTTCTTTTCTGTAATTTCCGTGATCAGAGAAACTCTTTCTGAATTTGTTTATTTACTTTGCCTAGCTTAGATTTTCAAGTTTATTGGTTTAATACATTTACCTGAGTGGATAATACTTGTAAAATAAATTTGTAATTTCCAACTCTGTACAGGTTAGATTTTTACAGTTTTCTAGGATTTGGTGATCAGACCACTCTCATATTTGTCCGAGTATAGCTAGAATAGGAAGAATGATTCATTCTGGTTTCCTTCAGTTACCCAGAATTGACAGTTCTCTTGACAGATAAGATGGTTATGATAGTTCCGCTTGAATCTTTTAGAGTTTACTTGAGTTGATAATAAAAAATTTTATGTCTGTAATTTTCCTATTATTTCTATTGACACTTAATAGCAATAAAGAATTTACTGTTTTGAAATTCTAAAAAAAAGAATAGAACTCTTATTTTCTGTAAGAGTAATCTCCATTTCTCAACCTAGTTGTATTTATTTCCTTTCTTTTTCTATATTTCTCAACTCTGTTTACTACCTTATTCCAGCATGGAGACTCAGTATGAGAATTCTATACAGTACATTAAATAATTTACTAAAATCATAATATTCACAACACATCTCTATTTCCAAAATTGAAACTAATACAGTGTAGATTTTCAAGAAATTTATCTAGTACTTATGTACATTTCCTATCAAATTTTTTTTCTTCTTCTGTATATTCAACCATCATAAACAATCAACTACTTATCTGTATAAGAACAGCGCTGATGTTGTTCCTCCCAGCCTTCAAGAGAGGCAATGACGTCCTGCTCTTCCCCCGTGCTCCACACTTAAAGGTATAGGTTACCAGTAGACTTCTATTGTGACCTCAACACCCCAAGTCCAGTCAGTTCCAGAATATTTCAGGATAAACTAAGAGATTTTCCACTCGTCACTACCAGCTTAGGAAAACTTTCCACTCTCCTCCTTAGTCTCAAACTTTCCACTCTCCTCCTTAGTCTCTGAACAGAATCCCCATTCTTCACTAGGATGAAAACAGGTAACTGTTCAAACTGTCCAACCACCTTTCAGTTCTTGGAAAACATTTACCATCAGTCTTTTTACTTTCTATGGAATTACTTTCCATAACTAATTTCATTATTCAAAATTAACCATAAAGAAAAATACTTTTCCATCAAAATATTAATTGTCTTAGTCTTTTCCTTAAACAAATAATTAAAATGTCACTTAACTAGTTAACAAATTGATTCATCAATATAAAGATAGTTTAATAAATTTATACTTTTATTCTTGAAATACAAATTGTTAATCTACTCTAATTTAATTTATATATTGTAATTTTTTCTATAGATTTTTTAAATTAATAAATAAATTGTATATTTTAGAAAAAATATTTAAATTTAAATTAATTTGTTATCGAAACAAACATGTAAATGGATGGCTATATTCACTCAAATTACAAGTCATTTGAAAATTATTATAATTAAAAGGCTTGATTCTAATTGGGTAATTTGATGCATGGAGTTTTTTTATGAAAAAACTAAATATTACTTTTTAATAATTATGATATTTGATTTATTTAATTTAAATATTTCAATCTAATTATAAAAATAATATGCATGTGAACAATTATTTAGAAATGCTTATGAGTAATATCAATGTTATTTCTTATCAACAACATTATATTTATTTAGTTTTTTGTGTTTGATATTGCTAGTTGAAGTGGTATATATCTAATTTAGAGTGAATTAAATTGTTAATTATATTTTCAATAAAAATTTTAAATTTATTTATTTATATAAATTAAATGGTTAGTAATTATTAATAGGCATCATACCTTTTAATTTATAATATAATTCACATATTAAAAAAAATCATAAAACTAACAGATATTATTATTATTATTAAAAAATTAATATATGAGTTAAACATATATGTATTTAGGAAAACATGTAACAAGACTTTTAATTATGGATATTTATTTCTACTTTATTATGGAGATTCACTCTTTATAAACAGAATTTGTTACAATAACATGGCTTACTAATACCATATACCCAAAAAAACATAGTTCATGCTCATAGGACAATTTTCTTTTTAAATAATTAATTTAATTAAAAGTGAAGAAAACACATAACTACTTTTGAGATAAATCTCAACCTTTGATTTGTCACCACTAAGAATATTATAAAATATTCAGTAGAAGTTAAATCCCAACCATCCACCTAAGAGTTATAGATAATTAAGTTAAAATTGTGAAAGTGTTATTCCAAAATAAATACACCTATAAGCATTATTAATATGTTAAATTGCATGTTTAGAAAAATTACTTAAATTCAAATTAATTTATCACATTCGAATTTTCCTTTCACATTAATAATGAATTTCTATTTTTACTCAAAATGATGATGACGACGATGATGATGGTTACCGTCCTTTAAGATCAATGGCTTCCATTAAGACCAATGTTGTCTTTTAAGACCAATGGCTTCCATTAAGACCAATGTCGTCTATCAGACCTTAAGAGAGGAGAAAGAATCTAAGTTTTATTCTTCAAAATCTTGTTTTTATGGTCAAAGAGAAGGGAAATAAGTGCTCCGAGATCACTATAGGTGGGTTGGATTAATAGATCAAGAAAATTGAAATTGTGGCAAGTGGTATGGAATTGAGAGTGAATGTGAATAATAAAATAGAAAAAAAAATATCAATAAAATTTGTTTTATATTTTATAAAAAGTGCTAATTAAATTTTGTTAAATAAAAATATTTATGTTAAATAAATAGAATTTATTGATACTAAGTAAATGTTAAAATTCCTTTTTAAATCATTGTATATATATTTTAAAATATTTATATTTTTAATAAAAAAATATTATAATTTTTTGATTATTTTTAATATGTTTTGAAACCGTTTTCCAATTTAAAAAAAAAATTTAATAAATGTATAAAGTTTATGAATATATTTATAGCTTGATATATAGAATCTTCATAATTTCATAATTTTTGAACCTCCATTCATGTAGTAGGGGAGTCATTTACTTAATAATGGATTGCATTTTATCATTTTAGTTTTTTAAATTAATTATATATATAAATTTATTAATTGTATTTATTTAATAAATTATAAAAATTAATTGTATATATAAATTTATTAATTGCATTTATTTAATGAATTATAAATATTTTATTTAAAATTGAGGTTTATAGTAATATTTATTATTATTATTATTATTGATGTGACACATAGATATTTGAAACTTAATATTTTATAATAGAATAATTAATAGGTTTTTGACGTCTGTGATCTATCAATAAATTATGAAGAAATCTTTCAGTAATAATCACATTATCATAAACAAAGTCGACGGGTTTCAAACCAACCAGTGTGGTTCATAAAGATTTCTTCATAATAGAATAATTGTTAATTAATTTTTTTTTTAATTTTAAAAATATATAATGTTTTAAATTTTATCTTAATTTTTTTTAAATACAAATATTTTAAAATTTTAAATTTGAATAAAGTAATTTGCAAAATTTTAATATCCTAAACAATTTTCAAAATACTAAATTCATCTATATATTCAAAAACACATTTTAAATTAAAAAAAAAACTATAATCTGATTCAAAACTATAATTCTTCCTCTCCATTAAAATAAACCTAATCTTTATTAGATTTATAATAAATAAATAAAACTACCATTAGAAAAAACCTACAATCCCATTAAATTGTATCACCTAATTTTGGAAAAAAAAGAAGCAAACTTCTCTTACTTAAGGTAAACCTAATGTTTTACCACTTTAGGTGTACTGACAAAAAGCTGTCCACACGGTCACCATCCACCTCTTTTCGAGACCGATCATTGTATAACGAGTGTCCCCACAGTTAGTCATCCACCGATTTATTGGGAACATCGGGATAGATGGAAATCCATTATTGTGTGGCACGAATGAACTCCGCCGCTTCCGCTTACAATTTAGGTCAATTCACAGAACAGCACTGAGCGATAAAACTCCATTGTTTCTCGATTCCATCAAAGTGTTGGATATCACGGTGCCATGTGCCATTTAATGCGGTGGCAGTATGTGGCAGATATACTGTCAAAGGCACGGTGCCATGTGCCATTTAATGCTGTGGCAGATATAATGTGCATTGTTAGATTTAAATGGCCGATAGCTTCGCGTTACAGTAACTTCAGCCAAGTAGAAAATAAACATGCCAGACAGCAACTTCAGTCTTTTTCGTGAATTTTAAACCCTAAATTGATGGTCTGACCGAGAGCAATCATGTGCTGTCAACATCGAATTTGCCTTAGAATTGTAACACCACTGAAAAGGAGAATCCGTTTGATTCAAGCTTATCCTTTACCACCCTGTACTACAAAAATAAATTATTTTTTCAATTTCACAGAAAGGCTCGGACATTACGTTACAGTGGCTTCCGCTAAGTGGATACGTATGCACTCGACTAGTGGAAATACGCTCTCTATGCAATCGTTACATCAAGCATTCATAAATTCGACTCTATTCATATTATATAAATTGATGACGATTAATGTTCATTAAAAATAATATTGTTTATAAAATTTTAAGGGATATTTTTTAACATCATGTGATATTTTTTAACATTTTATTTTTATGATTGAAAAGGAGAAACATTTCTAGATCTGTAACACTGATTTTTTTGACTATGGTCCATTTATTTTTATAAAAACATTTCCAGGAAGATAAAAATGAAATCTTGAGAAAAAAGAGTTATGTAGAAATAGAAGAGATGGGTTACAACCAGAAGGTTGTAAATAAATTGTTTAGATCTGGTAGATACTAATGGAGCTCTAATAACTAGCTTTAATAGCCCAAAAAAAGTATAAGTTGGGCAATAATCTTGAAGTTAACTTTGAAAATCTTCTTACTAATATTGATTTACATCCTAAGCCTTCTACTTAGTGTGAGGAGGCATGAATGAAGTCCACCGCTTCCGCTTACAATTTAGATCAATTCACAGAACAGCACTGTACGATAAAACTCCATTGTTTCTCGATTCCATCAAAAGTTTGTATATGGCAAAACTTGTTTTTCTGGTTATGTGCCATTTAATGCGTACTGTCCATGTCAGATTTAAACAACTCTAAATTGAAGTGTGAGCAACATATCTGCACACGGCATTAAATGGCTAATAACAAGGAAAGAGAAAAACTAAAAAGATTTAATCATTGTTCTAGTATGTATATATATATATATATATAAACTAGAGAATTTTCATGTTAAAAAAATTGACTTAATGTTTATTAGACGTATAATAAATAAATAAAACAATACAATCAGAAGAAACTACAGTCCCATTAAAAAAAACATTATATTACCCAATTTTAGAAAAAAAACAAAACTTCTCTACGTTAAAATAAAACTAATTTTAATGTTTTACCACTTTAGGTGCATATAGAGTACACAAGACAAAAAGCTGTCCACATGGTCAGCATCCACCTCTTTTCGAGACCCATCATTGTATAACCCAGACATTACGTTACAGTGCCTTCCCGCTAAGTGGATACTAGTGGAAATAGGCTCTTCATCCAATCGTTACATTAAGGATTCATAAATCGACTCTATTCATATTATATATATTGATGATGATTAATGTTTATTAAGAATAATATTGTTTATTTAATTTTAAGGGATATTTTTGTGACATTATGTGATATTTTTTAATAATTTATTTCTATGATTGAAAAAGAGAAACATATTTAGATGGTAACACCTTGATTTATTTTTGTGATATCATATGATATTTTTTAACAATTTATTTATATGATTGAAAAAGAGAAACATATTTAGATGGTAACATTTTGATTTATTTTATTTTTGACTATGGTCAATTTATTTCTAGAAAAATATTTGAACTATTAATTAATATGACTATTAGTTAGTGACACTGATATTTTATTTTTTTGGAAAAGAAAATAAATAATATGAATAATTACTTTGACATATGACTTTAATTGAATGGTAAAAATAATTGCGAAGATCTAGGGTAAAAAGGGTAGAGGCAATTTATGGCAGTTACCTTTCCTAGGAGGATAAAAAGAATGATGACTTTAACTGAATGGTAAAAATAATTTCTAAGATCCAGGGTAGAAAGGGTAAAGGCAGTTTCTTGCAGTTACCTTCTCCTAGAGGATAAAATAAAATTCTGAGAAGGGGAAGGGGTTCTACTGAAACAGAAGAGATGGGTTACAACAAGAAGGTTGTAAAGAAGTTGTCCAGATTTGGTATGTACCAATGGAGCTCTAATAACCATGAGAGAGTATAAGCTAGACAACAGTCTTGAGGCTTAACTCTGGAAATCTTCATGCTACCTAAGACCTAGTGTGGAGCACGAGAGGAGAGGAAAAGAGGACGTAATAACCTCTCTGAAGGTTGGGAGGAACCATCAGTTAAGGCTAGAGGTAAGTATTTACTTTTTTAATGATAAATCTGTGTGATTTGGAAGATGAAGTTTGAGTTCATTAAAAGACTAAGCTATTATGAATTTTGTGTAAATTATGAAGAAATAGTATCCTGAGATGCATGCAGCAATATGTAATAAATTGAGAAAATTCACACAAAACATAAAACAATTCTGTAAATTTGTAGGAGGCTAAATATCTTAGTGTGTAAATAGGATTGGTAGAGTTTAACTATTATGTCTTCGAAGTCCACTTAAATCTTTTAAAATGAAAGAATTCAAAATAACATGTTATATAAATTACAGGAAAGAAAATATCATAATCTAAACCCTTTGTAATGAAACATATAAGAAATGGACTCAGAAGTTTAGAACAGAGCCCAGTTCAAGGTCTTTTGGTCAAATAGCTATAGCATTTAAAAAAAAAGAGTTTGTAAAAAGGAATTGCAGGAACAACCATAATGAGTAAATACATGTAAGGAAAAACCAAAACAGAAGATGATATATAGTTACTCATAGCCTGGCTGAACACACACAAAGTTTTCAATTGAAATATTCACACGGCGAGATTCAAATCTCTGTCTTACAAATAAAATACAACATATAGAGTAATGATGGACATTTAAGGAGAATTATACCAAAAACTCTTTATAACCCTTAACTGACAAACTGTGCTGACAGAGTAATTGTATTCAATATACATTTTAGCCATAAGGGTTACAAATTGAACAACACACAAACTGTGCTGAAATGAAAATCTATATACATGAATCAGAAACAGAGCAAAGAGATTTTGACAGTAAAACTCCTCGTTGGGAAGGCAGCATAGTGAACACCGCAAATTAACCAAAATAAAGATTAAAATTTACATATAAGCCGAAAAGACTCTGCAAAACTCTAAAGAGTCTTAGAATAAGACTTTGCATGTAGAAAAGAGAAACCAGAAAGCTGCTTCTGTGCAGACAGAGGACACAGTCCTCAGAACTCTGGAAGAAAAAGACCATTTACACTAACCTTTAAAATAAAGGGGAAAAAGAGTACCTGTAAGGTTGCATATCAAGAGGGACGAAAGAGGGAATGAAAAGAAAAATTTCTCCACTCGGTGCGTACCTGACAAAACAACAGTAAGAGAAGGGTATGAGCAGTGTAGTGGTAAGATATAGCCATAAAGAAAACAAGACAGCAAATATCCAAAATCTAATGCAGTGAATAACTGGTGAAATAACATAGTACCTTCAACAAACGGTGGTTGTAGACTGGTAGGGCCTGAGACAGTAGTTTCGGGTTCCTCCGTCGACATGGCGGAGAAGTAGCGGGCTGGGAAAACACAACCCAAAACTTGGAATTAAATCCTAAGTAAATATAAACGCGTGATGGACAGAGAAGCATCGTTATAAATCCCTCTGAAAATAAATCATTCCATAAATGTAAAATAACTCACAATCAAATAGTTGGAACCGCAGGAAAACAACCGACTTACCTAGAGAACAAAGGTAAAGCCTACACAAAGAAAGTAATGAAAACTGTAGGAAAAAATCGCACAAATGGAAAGCCAGAGAAACATTTCCACCAAACTAAACAAAATATTAGTGTTTTCATTTGCTGTCAGCCAAACAACAAGCCGAAGTGCAGAGTTTACCTCACGGAGTCTGTGTGGTAGTTGCAGAGCAGCAACCTCCATCTTAGGGCGGCAATGAATGAGCCAGAGCAGCGAGCAGGGAGAGGGTTAGTTACCCTATGCTCCCGAGCTCTAATCCCGACCATTGATCATCTAGGGTTTCAAATCAATGACGATATCAAAAGACAAGTGCTTTCCAGTTGTCTCCACAATGCATAGCCAACCAATATTGAAATTCCTAAAATCGAGAAACTTCCAGAATGAAAATCAATTTAACAATACATATAAAATACGGTGATTGCAATGTACAGGATTTGATACTTTTGACATAACAATTCCACAGATAAGCATTCATGGTTATGCCAAGTTCGATGTGTAAACATTTATTCCATAGTCAAGATGTTAATGAAAAGACCTTATACAGTAAAACTTTATATGATAGCACTGGAGATTATAATAATTCCAAACTTAAGAATTTAAATAATTGCCAAATTACATGATTGAACATCAGATAATGTTGAGTTGTATTAATCATATCAACTGGATAATTAAAACAATCAATTATGTATAGTTGTATGGATAGGTATTTATAAGTGAAAATAAATATGTCTACATAGTTGATCATAATAATGCTTATGGTAAAAAAAAAAAAATATGGTTATGTGATAGTTTGTGACAAGTGGTATTAGAGCATGGTTACGTGTTGGACCAGTTGGGTCACTAGAGATACCTCTCATGTTTCTTAATCTTCGTTTAAATTGTACAGAGAGAGAAAAGAGACGGTGACAACCAATTTGTTTTAAAGGACTTCAATGAGGAGAGGATCTAGTCATTAGACACTAAGAATGACGGGGGAAGTTCCACCCCCGACCAATCCTGAGATTAATCCCAAAATGTGAGTTCAACTAGGTGTGGACCAACACCATCAAACTAGTAGATTGCTTGAAGAGCAGAAAAGACAAACCATCAGATTGTTGTACATGGTACAACAACTTCATGCAGAGATGATTCAGGTCCGAAGTGATAATGAAAGGATACTGAGGGAGCAAGAAATAATACTTAAGAGTCTTTTAGATAAGAAAAATCCTCCCACTGCAAAACCTATCCTCGATGGGGACACTCATTTGGAATGGGAGCAACAAAAACAAGCTTATGATAACCCAATAGTGAGTCATACTCAACGAAGCAATAAAGGAAGAACGTATAATGAAGCTAAATCGGGAAATGTTTTAGATTAACAGGAATTTAAGAAACAGAAAGTGGAATTACAAGGCGAATTTTGGAAAATTAAGCCTCCCACTTTCGATGGGGAACCTGAGGAAATGGTGGAGGCTTGGATAATAAACATGAATAAATATCTCTAGGTCTATGAATACAACAAAAAACTCAAGGCCTGCCTGGCAATCCATCAATTATGGGAGAATGCTAAATTATGGTGGGAGGAAGTGAAAAATGTGTGTGGGATTGAGGACCAAAATGTGACCTGGGATGAATTTCAACAGTACTTTAAGGACATATATATAACATAACGATTCTATGATGCAAAATCCCAAGAGTTTCATGATTTAAAGTTGGGTCAACTGTCTATGGAAAAATTCATTACTAAGTTTACTTCCTTATTAAGGTATGTACCATACTTAAGGGATGAGAAAGAGAAAGTGCAGTGATTATTGAGTAGTTTTCCTACTTACATGAAGGAGACGATTGAATTTGTTAATCCAAAGGCGATGGATGAAGCAATTAGGAAGGCACGGATGTGCCATCATCAGTCTAAGGCAAAGGGAAAAATTGGCAGAAATTGGCCATCAAAGAAAGTGCATAAAGGTCCCTCAAACTTTAAAAGTAGCAAATCAGGAAATTACGAAAATGCCGTGAAGAATTCAACAAGCAAGAAATTTGGGAAAAATATGAAAAGTTCCAAATGGACAGCTAAAGAAATACCAAATGAGGCATCCAACAGACTAGACTTTGGTCAATCTCAGAAACCACCATTGCAATGCTTGGGTTGTGGCGAAGCACATTACTTTAAGAATTGTCCACATTGCAAAAGAAATGAAGTGACAACCAATCTACAAGAAGCATCTATAGTTGGGGATGTTGCTCGAAATATACCACATATTAATGCTGCATTGGAAGTTCGACAAGTGGATTTCCAACCAACTATGATAAAATTGGAAGGTAAGTTACAATCTCAAACTGTTTCTATTTTAGTTAATCCTGATGCCATTTTAAGTTACATAAACCCCCAAATAGTTGAAAATTGTAAGCTTCAAAGCCATAAATTTAAAGACCCATGGTTGGTATAATTAGATATGGAAGCAAAAAGATGAGTTAATGCCAAAGTCTCAAATTGTGTGTTGGAAGTAGCATCACAACAAATAACCACAGATCTGAGTATCCTTCCTTTGGGATCTTATGAAATTTTATTGGGAATGGACTGGTTGGAAAGACACTAATCCCTATTAGATTGTAAGGAGAAAATTATCCATTTTAAGGCTGAATATGCAACTCATCAAGAGTTGCAAGGAATTAAGAAGCCACTGTGATTGCATCCCATTATTTCATCTCAGCTGAGTAAATGTATTGGAAAAGGCTGCCAACTATATGCAATTCAGGTGGGATTTTCTACTCCAAGGAAAAGACCTTAATGATGGAAAGTATACATGTTGTTCAAGAATTCAGGGATGTATTTCCTGAAAATATACTAGGTTTACCTCCAAGGAGAGATATTGATTTCACCATAGAGTTAATATCTGGAGCAACGCCTATATCAAGAGCACCTTACAGAATGAGTGTGCCCGAATTAACAGAAATGAAAATGCAATTGCAGTAACTATTGGATAAAGGGTATATTAGGCCGAGTGTATCACCCTGGGGTGCACCAGTGCTGTTTGTGAAGAAGAAAGATGGGACAATGCGGATGTGTATGGACTACCAACAACTCAATAAACTAACTATCAAAAATAAATACCCGTTGTCTTGTATTGATGACCTTTTTGATCAAGTGAAAGGAGCAATGGTATTTTCCAAGATTGACCTGAGATCTGGGTATCATAAGATAGGAATTAAAGATGCAGATATATCCAAAACAACCTTCCGTACTAGGTATAAGCATTATGAATTTGTGGTGCTACCTTTTGGATTAACTAACGCACTAGCAACTTTCATGAGCTTGATGCACAAAATCTTTCAGCCATTTTTGGATAAATTTGTTTTAATTTTCATTGATGAATTTTTGATTTACTCTAAAAATGTTGACAAACATAAAGAACATTTACGTTTGGTGTTGAAAATGCTACAGGAACACCAACTCTATGCCAAATTTAGTAAATGTGATTTCTACAAAGAAGAGATCCAGTATTTGGGCCATGTAATATCTGCTGAAGGGATTTTTGTGGATCCTGAAACGATCAAAACAATTATGGAATGGAGATTTCCCAGGAACATAGGTGACATACGTTCATTCATGGGCCTTGCTAGTTACTACCAACAGTTCATTGAAGGCTTCTCTAAAATAGCCTTTCCTATTACCTCCTTATAGTGAAAGGGGCAAGTATTTAAGTGGACTACAGAGTGTTAAATCGGTTTTTAATGACTAAAACAATTGTTAACTATTTCCCTTGTAGTAAAAGTAGTAGACCCAAGTGGGAATTTTGAAGTCTACATGGATTCTTGCAACGAAGGGGTGGGGGAAGTATTAACCCAAGAGGGTAAGGTTATAACATACGAATCTATGAAATTGAAGGATCATGTGCAGAGATTCTCTTCCTATGATTTAGAGTTAACAACAATAGTACATGCCCTTTACGTCTAGAGACACTAATTTTTGGGAAAAAGGTTTATACTAAGAATTGATCATAGCAGTTTGACCAGTTATTTCAAGAAATTAGATTTAAATTCCCACCAAGTAAGATGGAATGTGTTCCTAAGCGAATTTGATTTTGACATTCGGCATTTGAAGGGAAAGGAAAACCGAATTTTTGATGCTTTAAGGATAAAACTACATTGAATTTATGAACTTTATGTTAATCAAGTTGAATCTAAGTTCCAGGAGAAAATAACATAAGCAACAAAGATAGATCCTGAATATCAATTTATGTGGTAGCAAGCAAGGAGGCTGAAAAGTAGGGTAAGACATTAGACTATGAAGTTAATGGTGAAAAAATTTTGAGCTTCAGAAAAAATATATGTATTCCAAATCAGTTGAGTTTAAGGGAACTAATATTGGATGAATATCACGGGAGTTCTTATGTGCGAGACCCTGGATATCAAAATATGTTGACAACAATTAGAAAAGACTATTTCTAGCCCGGAATGCACAGAAATATTGTTGAATACTTGACCAAATTCTTAGAATGTCAGCAAGTTAAAGTAGAGCACCAACACCCAACCAGATTACTGCAACCTATCCCTGTACCAGAATGGAAATGGGAAGTCATATCCCTTGATTTCATCACGGGATAGCCAAAGAGTAAAAAATACAATGACTCAATAATGGTGGTAGTGTATAAACTTGGCAAGGTGGCTCATCTCATATCGGAACAGTCAACTTACAAGACTGTAAAAATAATTGACATCTTCATAAGAGAAGTATTCAGGCTACACGGTATTCCAAGAATCGTCATCTTCGATAGAGATGTGAAGTTTACATCAACCTTCTGGAAGGCACTGTTTACTGGTTTGGGAACTCAAATCCAAGTCAACACTGCTTACCACCCTCAAACTGATGGACAGACCGAGAGGGTGAAACAAATACTGGAAGACATTTTGCACATGTGTGTGATGCAGCAACCCACAAAATGGGAGGAATATTTACATCTGGTTGAATTTTCATATAATAACAGGTAAAAAGAATATCTTAAGATGAGCCCTTTCAAAGCATTATACGGAAGGCAATGCCAGACTCCTATGTAGTAATCCAAAAACCAGATTGATGTTAGGGCCAAATATGTTAGAGGAAATGGAACAGGAAGTGAAAAATATTAGACATAATTTGAAAGAAGCTCAGGAAAGAAAACAGGAATACACAGATCAGAAAATAACTTTCCAAGAATTTGAAGTGGGTGATCATGTGTACGTGAGAATTAAACTAAAGAAAATAACTTTTAGATGGAACCATTGTGCCAAGTTGGCTTCTAGATATTGTGGGCTATTCCATATTTTGGAATGGATAGGGCTGGTGGCTTATTGATTGGCCCTACAGAGTCATATTTTGGTACATAATGTGTTCCATGTATATCTATTAAAGCGATACATACATGATCCCAAACGTGTGAGACACTGGCAGAGCATACATGTAAGTTGTGTTTACATTCTGGTTTACAATAGAGAGGGGACTTAATTAAACTAATTGTGAATCTTTTGATTGCTGGTTGAACCGAACGATGAATTTCTGGTAGAACCTCTTTGTATCCTCGATAAGAGATAAATAACGTCCTAGAGGCGAGTCATCCCCCAAGTTAAAGTGCAGTGGAAGCACTTTGGCCTGGAGGAGGCTCCCTGGGAGGATGAAAATTCTATTTGAGAAATATAGCCCGAATTGTTTTCATGATGAAATAACACCGAGGATGGTGTTTGCCTTAAGAGGGGGAAGTTGCAATGCCCTAATTTATTTTCTAAGTATGGTCAATTTGCTTTTATAAAAACATTTGAATTATTAACGAATATGACTATTCATTAGTGAGACTGAAATTTTATCTTTTTGGAAAAGAAAAGAAATAATATGAATAATTACTCTAAATGATGACTTTAACTAAATGGTAAAAAGAATTTCCAAGATCCAAGGTAAAAAGGGTAAAAGAAGTTTCTGGTAGTTACCTTCCCCAGGAGGATAAAAAGGAAATCCTGAGAAGGGGAAGGGGTTCTGCAGAAATACAAGAGATGGTTTACAACAAGAAGGTTGTAAAGGAGTTGTCCAGAGTTGGTAGGTAGCATTGGAGCTCTAATATCCCAGAGACAATATAAGTTGGACAACAATCCTAAGGCTTAACTATGGAAATCTTCTTGCTACCTAAGACCTGAGGTGGAGAATGAGGGGAGAAGAGGACACAATAGCCTCTCTCAAGGATGGGAGGAACCATCAGTTAAGGATGTAAAGGCCAGAGGTAAGTATTTACTTCTGTAATGATAAATCTGTGTGATTTGGAAGATGAAGTTTGAGTTCATTAAAAGACTAATCTGTTATGAATTGTCTGTAAATTATGAAGAAATAGTATCCTGAGATGCATGCAACAATATGTAGTAAATTGAGAAAATTCACACAAAACATAAAGAAATTCTGTAAATCTGTAGGAGGCTTGTTGGGAAAAATACTGAGAGGGGGGGGGGGGGGTGAATCAGTATTTAGGGCATACTCAAATCTTTTTACTTTTTCTTACTTCAAAACCCATATGCTACTTTGCTGAACCAGACTCGCGTATACACGCGGATATCCTTCATAAAACTCGCATATACACAGAGATCTTATCATGCCATTAATTCTTTACTTAGTTCTATGCAACATTCTTTCTTCTGATGATTAGATAACAGTAAGCATGTGCAGTAATAACAGAGTAAACCATCACACATAAGCATCACATATGAACACCAGGATTTTAGGTGGAAACCCAAGTCGGGAGAAAACCACCGCTGCTGTTGTCTCAGCCTTCAATATTTTATTATAAAGAAAAAATCTTACAACTATGTACTGGCACAAACTCATACCAGTATGTAGGCACCCACCTGCGCTCGTTTACCAGCCTCTCCTGGAAGGGAGCTACGACCCCCTGCTCTCGTTTACCAGCCTCTCCTGGAAGGGAGCTACGACCCCTTGCTCTCATTTACCAGCCTCACCTGGAAGGGAGCTACAACCCCCTGACTGAAGGCTACAACCCTCAGCACCACCATGGACCATGTTTCATCAATTTTCACACTGGATCCAAAAGCTTCCTTTAGAACACAACTTGCAGGCTTCGTTTCATCATATTTTCAGACTGGACCCACTCCACACATTTAAGCTCAATCATACATCAAACTGATACTTATAACTTCATCAACAGATAGCAGTAAACCAACAGAACAGATCAGACATCTCATACCACACACTTCAGTAAACCCTAGTTTTCATACGCGCTTTCCTTTCATTGATACCACATATATATGCGCTTCCATTCACATAAACCCGCGTATACATCTACACATATTCCAAAACTGATTTCACAACCCATACGCATTTTTGCTTTATCAAACCCGCGTATATACGCGCTTCCACTGTTCCAAACTTGCGTATAGATCTTCAGACATTATAGGGTAGCATACTTCTTCAGATCAGATATTCAGTTCAGATTTAACCCTTCACTTCAGACAGATGTTCACCTCATCTCAGATCTAAGCATTCCACAAACAGATCTAGAAGATACAAATGCATTTCAGATCTAGATTCCCTTCTTCATCATTTTCTTCATAGGTACATCGCAGATTTAGATCTATCATCAAACTGTTACCCTTTCCATTTAGACATACTTCAGAGTGAAGTCTCCATTCAAACCTAGACTCATGCACCCCCCTTGCACAATGATTTTCTTCTCCTTATATAGGTTTACCCTTTTTCAATACCATGAGCCAAAACCACATCACTTCCGATGGTATTCCTGGACGGGATCAAATAGATAATCAAGCGCTCAATACAATGGGTAAATACCATGGTAACACCCTGTGGTATTCTAAATTTGGAGCGCAAAAGGGCATACGCGACTTGGCACGTACTTTTCCGCGTGCATACGCTACTTCTATTAAGCAAACCCACGTATGCCTTGTGACATACACTTTTCATCATTACTCTTGCTCATACTGATATTTCTTTCTTCTGCAACTTTTGTACTACTTGTAGAACATCAGATTTACATAATTAATTAGTATATCAAGTCAGTTTCCATCAAGTTCAACTTCATCAAGTAGGTTGCCATCATCGTCATCAAGTGGGTTGCCATCAAGGACAACACATTGCATCATATTGCCAACAATCTCCCCCTTTGGACTTGATGGCAACCACGATGGTGTTTGATCACCACAACAGATAGATACATTGATTATAACCATTATACAATAACCATGTTACTCTCCCCTTATTCAAACACCATGTCACTCTCCCCCTTTGACATCAAGGGCAAAGGGCGGATCAAAACCAACACAAGGTTTTTCTCCTCATGTAGAAAGAAGAGTGTTGTAGATCTGATGTGCATTGAAGTTACCATGCTCCCCCTGAGTTCATGCTGAATGTTCAAACATATTTTTCAATGAAGTACATGATTCTTTGACCTTCCTGTCACCAAGGACTCATACTTACATCAAAGATCCAACCAAGTGGATTTACATATGAGACTCAAGTACCCAACCAAGAGGGTTTACACATTTTGACTCAACTACCCAACCAAGTGGGTTTACACATTTTGACTCAACTACCCAACCAAGTGGGTTTACACATTTTGACTCAACTACCCAACCAAGTGGGTTTACAAAAATGAACAAGTCATTACATGACTGAATATTACAATTTTACATCAAAGGTCTCATCATGACCTTTTCATCAAATTAAAAATATGACTTTTTATGACCACTACCAAAAAGACCTCAAGAGAGAGAGATCATATTTCAGAACCATCATAATGCCAACAATGCATTACGCTTACCAAGGCTAATGCTCCCCCTCAAACTGTGCATCCACTGCATCATTTATTTATGTCCAAGGCTCCTCCTTAGCTTGTGCAACCTGAACACCTTCAATAGTAAGTCATCAGCAACAATCTCTGCATGATCTGTCCTTATCTCTGAATCATAAGACTTCCATCTCATCCATGTGTGAAAGCAAAAGATACTCTTCAGCAAAAAGCAATCAGGGCTCATCCATAATCTCATCATAAGAAACCATGTATCATTTCATCATCATTTAGAACTGAGTAATAAGCAGATACAGTGCCAATAATACAATTATTAATAGTCAGACTGATGCTCCCCCTGAACCTATGCTCCTAATCTTTAGCTGTCATACAAATTTTCTTATCATTAATGAATACGCGACTGTCTCCACTGTAACTCGCGTGTATACGCGGCTTTAGTTCACAGAACCCGCGTATGGAAAGTGAAACATTGAAAACTTCACATTCCTTCATCTCCCCCTGAGTTTGTACCACCTGTACCTGTCTTCTTCACATCAGATGCTCTGTCAGAAATAAACATAACCAGAATAACCAAAACAATCATGGGAATCACCATACATTGCTCCCCCTGTGATGATACATTACTAATCTCTATAATGTATCTCACATCATTCCTGCAGTCATTATGAGAAGTAAGCTTTAGAAGCGGATGACTGCAGTAGGGTCAATATTCCCTACGTTTCTGACTGGTCCTCCTTCTTTTTCCAGCTTTGCTTGAACTTTCTTATCGTGTGCTGGAAATTGTCTAATTTCTCAGATCTGTTCATCCTGCATTATTTTTCCACATGTCCATACTTATTACGAGCATAACATCTTATGTGACCAGAAAAGTAAGCATAAGGATCATACTGTGTTCTTCTATTATTTCTTCTATTGCAATCAGCTGCTTTATGACCAAACTTGCTGCATGAAAAACAATATCCCTTGAAGAAACCAGAGTACCTTTCTGTGTAGAATCTGTTTGTTTGTGACTGAAACAATCTGCTTCTGCAATTGGCTGCAACATGCCCATAATTATGACATTTAAAGCATTCAACATTATTGAATGATTTCCTTTGAGTGTTCATGATTTTTGGTTGACCTTTTGTCTCTTTCAACACTTCAAGTTTTGCATTGACATCCTTTGAGTCTTTAGCACTTCCTTGTGAACTAGATTCTCCTTTAACAGTTTCATGAAAACCAAGACCAATTTTAATAGCAGGAAATCTTTGATTACTAAGAATATTGTCCAGAATCTTAGTACTATCTTGAAACCTCAAGAGTTTATCCTTTTCTTCTAATTTACCTTTGAGAATGTTTACCTCAACCTCCAATTTTTGGCATTGCTGCTTCATACTTTCTTCTTTCATTCTTCCTTCTTCAACTTGATCATTCAATATTAGAATCTCTTCTTTCAACCCATTTTCTTGTTCTTCAAATGTCTGTAGAAGATCTTCATTCTTCTTATTTGATTTTTCCAGATCTTCTTTGAGAGAGATGATTTCTGCTTCAAGTCCTTCCCTGTGATTGGTTGCTTTGTCCTGCAGTCTTTGATACATTTCTATCTGTCCCTTCATTGTTTCTATCTGTTCGTTCATTCTAGAGATCACATCCTTGAGGATAGATTCCCTCCTTTTAAATTGATCCCAAAAATTACTTTCATCATTGATCTTGAGATTTGCTTCTAGACTTATACTGTTACTTTCACTATCTTCATCATTGCATGCACAGGAGAGTGGATCACAAGAACAACAATCAATACCTGATTTATCTTCTCCATTTTCTACTGCACATGTTTTCTGAGGTATCTTCTTTCTTTGAGTAGCCTTCTTCTTTTGCTTCCTTGCCATGAGCACTTTCAGATCTTGGTCAGAATCTTCTTCATCTTCACTTGACATTTCATTATTATCTTCATTTGCATAATAACTCTTTCTCTTTTCAAATTGTTTCCCTTTATCATGATTTTCTCTATAAGGACATTTTGCAGCATAATGACCAACTCTTCCACAATCAAAACATTTGAAGGGAAGCTTACCTTTGAATCTTCCAGTACCTGGTTGGAGTCTTCTCACAAAATTTGCTTCTTCTTCTTCTGATATATAATTTGATTCCTTGACAACTTCCTTTTCTTTTCCTTTTGCACATGCCTTAAAAGCAGCTTCTTTGATTTGAGAGGGACCTCCTTGTCTCATTTCATAAGCAGTCATAATACCATGTAGTTGAACAATAGTAAGAGTTTGCAGATCTTGCCTTTCTTCAATAGCTGATACTTTTGACTCAAATTTTGAAGTTAAAGATCTTAAGACTTTTTCCACCAGAGTAGTATTGGTTATGGTTTCACCCAAACTTCTCATACGATTTACAATATCATCTAAACGTAAAAAGAAACTAGCAATACTCTCATCACTATGCATCCTTAAATTTTCATATTCAATTCTGAGATTTTGGAGTTTTTCACTTTTTACCTTTGTATCTCCTTCATAGCTCAGAATGATTTTGTCCCATATTTCTTTTGCTGAATTTAGCTGCATCACTTTATCAAATTCTGGTTCAGACATGCTTCCTAATAAGACATTGATGGCTTTGGTATTGATTTCATATTTCTTCCTTTCTGCTGCATCAGTAGGAATACTTGCCGGATACTGATAACCTCCTTCCACGATTGCCCATACTTCTGCACCAAGACTTTGCAGATATGCTTTTGTTCATATCTTCCAGAATAACAGATTATTTCCATTGAATAGAGGTGGCTTTATAGACATTACCCCTTCATGACTTCCCATTGCAACGTATCTCCTTCAAGCGATCAAGCTCCTGCAGAAGGACCTCCTCTAATACCAATTTTTGGGAAAAATACTGAGAGGGGGGGGTGAATCAGTATTTAGGACTTACTCAAATCTTTTTACTTTTTCTTACTTCAAAACCCATACGCTACTTTGCTGAACCAGACTTGCGTATATACGCGGATATCCTTCATAAAACTCGCGTATACATAGAGATCTTATTATGCCATTAATTCTTTACTTAGTTCTATGCAACATTATTTCTTCTGATGATTAGATAACAGTAAGAATGTGCAGTAATAACAGAGTAAACCATCACACATAAGCATCACATATGAACACCAGGATTTTAGGTGGAAACCTAAGTCGGGAGAAAACCACCGCTGTCGTTGTCTTAGCCTTCAATATTTTATTAAAAAGAAAACATTTTACAACTATGTACTGGCGCAGACTCATACCAGTACACAGGCACCCACCTGCGCTCGTTTACTAGCCTCTCCTGGAAGGGAGCTACGACCCCCTGCTCTCGTTTACCAGCCTCTCCTGGAAGGGAGCTATGACCCCCTGCTCTCATTTACCAGCACTCCGGAAGGAGCTACAACCCCCCGACTCACAACCCTCAGCACCACCATGGACCACGTTTCATCAATTTTCACACTGGATCCAAAAGCTTCCTTTAGAACACAACTTGCAGGCCTCGTTTCATCATATTTTCAGACTGGACCCACTCCACACATTTAAGCTCAATCATACATCAAACTGATACTTATAACTTCATCAACAGATAGCAGTAAACCAACAGAACAGATCAGACATCTCATACCACACACTTAAGCAAACCCTAGTTTTCATACGCACTTTCCTTTCACTGATACCACGTATATACGCGCTTCCATTCACATAAACCCGCGTATACATCTACACATATTCCAAAACTGATTTCACAACCCATATGCGTTTTCGCTTTATCAAACCCACGTATATGTGTGCTTCCACTGTTCCAAACTTGCGTATAGATCTTCAGACATTATAGGGCAGCATACTTCTTCAGATCAGATATTCAGTTCAGATTTAACCCTTCACTTCAGACAGTTGTTCGCCTCATCTCAGATCTAAGCATTCCACAAACAGATCTAGAAGATACAAATACATTTCAGATCTGGATTCCCTTCTTCATCATTTTCTTCATAGGTACATCGCAGATTCAGATCTATCATCAAATTGTTACCCTTTCCATTCAGACATACTTCAGAGTGAAGTCTCCATTCAAACCCAGACTCATGCACCCCCCTTGCACAATGATTTTCTTCTCCTTATATAGGTTTACCCTTTTTCAATACCATGATCCAAAACCACATCACTTCCGATGGTATTCCTGGACGGGATCAAATAGATAATCAAGCGCTCAATACAATGGGTCAATACCATGGTAACATCCCATGGTATTCTAAATTTGGAGCACAAAAGGGCATACACGACTTGGCACGTACTTTTCCGCGTGCATATGCTACTTCTATTAAGCAAACTCGCGTATGCCTTGTGACATACACTTTTCATCATTAATCTTTCTCATACTGATATTTCTTTCTTCTGCAACCTTGTACTACTTGTAGAACATCAGATTTACATCATTAATTAGTATATCAAGTCAGTTTCCATCAATTACAACTTCATCAAGTAGGTTGCCATCATCGTCATCAAGTGGGTTGCCATCAAGGACAACACATTGCATCATATTGCCAACAATCTCCCCCTTTGGACTTGATGGCAACCACGATGGTGTTTGATCACCACAACAGATAGATACATTGATTATAACCATCATACAATAACCATGTTACTCTCCCCTTATTCAAACACCATGTCACTCTCCCCCTTTGACATCAAGGGCAAAGGGCAGATCAAAACCAACACAAGGTTTTTCTCCTCATGTAGAAAGAAGAGTGCTGTAGATCTGATGTGCATTGAAGTTACCATGCTCCCCTTGAGTTCATGTTGAATGTTCAAACATAATGAAGTACATGACTCTTTGACCTTCCTGTCACCAAGGACTCATACTTACATCAAAGATCCAACCAAGTGGATTTACATATGAGACTCAAGCACCCAACCAAGAGGGTTTACACATTTTGACTCAACTACCTTGGAGAACAGAGGGTTTACAACAAACTTGCCTGCATAGAGAAATCAATGAAAAATGTAGGACAAAATTGCACAAATGGAAAACCAGAGAAGCATTTCCACCAAACTTAACAAAATATCAGTGTTTTCATTTACTGTCAACTGAACAACAAGCCAGAGTTCAAAGTTTACCTCATGGAGTCTTCGCGGTAGTTTCAGAGCCACAACCTCCATCTTAGGGCAACAACGAATGAGCCAGAGTAGCAAGTGGGGAGAGGGTTAGTTACCCTAACCTCCCCATCTCTAATCTTGGCCATCGATCATCTAGGGTTTCAAATCAATGTTGTGATCAAAATAAAAGTCCTTTCTAGCTGTCTCCATGATGTATAGCCAACCAATAATGATATTCCTATAATTGAGAAAGTTCCATAATGAAAATAAATTTAACAATACATATAAAATACGTTGATTGCAATGGTATAGGGTTTGATACTTTTGACATAACAATTCCATGGATAAGCATTCATGGCTTTGCCAAGTTCGATGTGTAAACATTTATTCCATAGTCGAGATGTTAATGCAAAGACCTTATATGGTAAACCTGTATATGATAGCGCTGGAGATTACAATAATTCGAACCTGAAGCATTTAAATCATTTCCAATTTGCTTGATTGACCATAGGATAATTTTGAGTTGTATTAATCATATCAATTGGATAATTAAACAATCAATTATGTATAGTTGTATGGATAGGTATTTATAAGTGTAAATAAATATGTCTACATAATTGATAATAATAGTGCTTATGGTAAAAAAAAATTATACGGTTATGTGATACTTTGTGACAAGATCCCTGTCATTTTGTTGACTCCAAAAATCAAGAAGGTTGGTAGTGTGGCAAAGATTATGAAATTAAAACCCATTTGAGTAAGAGTGTAACACCCCATTTTATTTTAATGTTATGTCTAAAATATTTTTATAAATACATTTGACTTTGTTAGTGAAAAGAGATTAACGAATATGGTTATTAGTTAAAGAAACATTTGAATTATATTTCATGAATAAAAATTAATTGAGTAATTAATTAACTAATTTATAAAAGAATTATAAGACTTTGGAGAATTAATCTCAACCACCATGTTAAATACATTGACAAGGAGCCATACCTCAGTGAATGTTTTGCAAGTTGCAAATTATTTTTGTAGGCAAGGACATTGCGTATGTTATGAAACCAGCTCCAAAAATAGAAGAAAAAAGAGATCAACGCATTATAAATCAACCACTTCGAGGGGGAAACCTCTAATACATTACATAAATGAACAATTCTTGGATGATACAAATGACCAAAACCTCCTTCTATATATAGGAGTCCATGGGCCCACAATATAATCCTAGCCGACCTAACAATAACAATGTAAGGACACAATAATAAGAATATTGGGGTTACAGGGGTACAACAAAAGGGGGTTACACTAATAACAATAAGGAACTAAACTAGTAATATAGGGACCTAACATGCCCCTCTCCTTTAAAAAAGTATTGTCCTCAATGCTTGAGTAGCTCTGGGTGCTTCTGTATAAAATTCTCATATTCCCATGTAGAATCTTCAACGGGTAAGTTCTTCCACTTGATGAGATACTCTGAAATTGATCGATTTCGTAGCTGTCGAGTTCTTGTTTCTGTGACCGCTTCAGGTTCCAATACGATTTTTCCTTCCTCATCAAGTTCTGGCAATATTGTTTGAACTAGAAGCTTTTCACCTATAACCTTCTTTAAGCATGAAACATGGAAAACTGGGTGCACTCGCGAAGAAGTAGGAAGCTCCAATTTGTATGCCATTGTACCAATATTTTGCAACACCTTGTAAGGACCATAGTACTTAGGTGATAATTTATTATCCTTCTTAGCTTGCTTGAGGGACATTTGTTTGTATGGTTGTAGCTGTAAAAATACCTAGTCTCCTACATCAAAACTTCTCTCACTGCGATGTTGATCTTCCTGTTGTTTCATTCGATTTTGTGCCAAATTTAGGTTATCCTTTAAGATTTGGAGAACTTCTTATTGATGCTCGATGTGATCTTCCACTGCTTGAACCTTAGAATTTTCTCTTAAATATGATGTGATGGAAAGTGGATGATATTTTTAAAGTGCCATAAATGGGGTCATTTTTGTTGCAGTATGGAAGGAAGTGTTATACCACCATTCAGTGAGAGGTAACCACTTGACCCATTGTGTTTGCTTATCAGATACAAAACAATAAAGATATCCTTCCAAAAATTTATTCACTATCTCAGTTTGACCATCAGATTGAGGATGATAAGATGAGCTATGAGCTAATTGAGTACCCAAACAATAAAATAACTCCGTCCAACAATTTCTAGTAAAAATGGGACCTCTGTCGCTCACAATAACCTTTGGGTTTCCATGTAGCTTTTGAATTGTGTCCATAAATGTAGTAGCAACTGTACTTGCTTTAAATGGATGAGACAATGCACAAAAGTGTGCATACTTGGTAAGTCTATCAACTACCTCCATGATGACACTCTTTCCTTCGGACTTAGGTAAATCTGTGATAAAATCCATTGAAATCTCCTCCCAACGTTGACTTGCAATGGATAAAGGTTTTAGAAGACCCAGGGTCTTAATTGTCTCAACTTTATTTTGCTGGAAAACCAAACATTCTGCCACAAAATTTTGAATATCAAATATAAGGCCATCCCAAAAAATTCTTTCTTCACCCTGTGGTAAGTTTTTAAAAATCCTGAGTGTCCTCCTAAAGGAGAAGTGTGTAATTCCAAAAGAATCTTTTGTTTTAGTTGGGAATTCTTACAAAGATATAAGCGACCTTTGTACCATAAGGAATCATTTTTCTAAGTAAATGTATCAGATGTACTAGGATCTTGCTGCAACTTTTGAATGAGTGTCCACACTTCTTCGTCCTTCTTCCGTTCATCCCTTGCTTTGGTTATCCAATCCGGTTGGATAATAGAAATGGCACAAAGCAATGCTTCCACCTCTTCATTATTTCTTGAGAGTGCATCTGCAACAACATTTAGCTTCCCTTTTTGTAGATTATTTCAAATTCATAACCCAACATCTTTGTGACCCATTTTTGTTGCTCTTTTGAAGATAGTATTTGTTCCAAAAAGTGTTTAAGACTATCATGATCATTTTTTACCTTGAAGTGTCTTCCCATTAGGTAAGTTCGCCATTTCTTTAGTGCATGCAGTATTGCTAACATTTCCTTCTCATAAATAGGTTTCTGTAAATACTTTCCTTTGATTGGACGACTTTCAAAAGCAATGGGTCTTCTTTCCTGCATTAAAACAACACCAATTCCATTTCCTGAGGCATCACATTCCACAATAAAGGTTTTTGTGAAGTCTGGCATAGCTAAGACCGGTGCTAGGCACATTGCCTCTTTAAGATGTTCAAAGGTCTTAGTTGCTTCAGGAGTCCATGAAAATGCATCTTTCTTCAATAATGTTGTTAGAGGTGCTGCTATTCTCCCATAATTCTTAACAAACTTGCGATAATACCCTGTTAACCCGAGAAATCCTCGCAACTGTTTTATGGTTGTGGGGACTTTCCATTCCTTAATGGCTTTAATTTTGTTAGGGTCTACTTTAACACCCTCGTGAGATACAATATGACCCAGATATTCCACCTCTTGTACTCCAAAGAAACATTTGGATGTTTTTGCATATAATTGTTTCTCCTCCAATAGTTTGCGCACCTTGTCAACATGTTGAATATGATCCTTCCAAGACCTGTTGTAGATTAGTATATCATCAAAAAATACTAGCACAAATTTTCTAAGGAAGGGTTTGAAAATGGAATTCATCAACCCTTGAAATGTAGAAGGTGCATTGGTAAGGCCAAAAGGCATGACCAAATATTCATAATGACCCTCATGAGTTCGAAATGCTGTTTTTGGAATATCTTCTGTCTTCATTCTAATTTGATGATATCCTGAACGAAGATCCAACTTGGTAAAATAAATTGCTCCATGTAATTCATCCAATAATTCATCAATCACAGGAATGGGAAATTTATCTTTAATTGTGAGCTTATTGAGCTCCCTATAATCCGGACACATGCGCCATGATCCATCCTTCTTGTGTACCAATACTACAGGAGTAGAGAAAGAACTTTGACTAGGTTGAATTATACCCGCCTCTAACATTTCTGCAATCATATGCTCAATTTCGCTCTTTTGGAAGTAAGGATATCTATAAGGCCTGATGTTTGGAGGAACACTTCCTGGAATCAAATGAATAGCATGATCATGATCACAAATAGGTGGGAGTCCTTTGGGAGTTTCAAACACCTTGGAATGATTGTCCAAGACTTGTTGGAGATCTGCAGAAATAGATGATTTTGATGTTGGAACTTCTAGTGAGCATAATTGTGCAATTACGCCTCGTTGTTCTTTCTTTAGAAGCTTTGTCATGACATTAGAGCTTATTATCCTTCCTGGCTTCCCCGCGATACCCCGTAATTCGACTTCCTTTCCTTCTGAAAAAAATTTCAAGAAAAGTTCTTGAAAATTAAAAGCTACCGTCCCCAAAGATTGTAACCATTGTACTCCTAGTACAACATCAGCACCTCCCATAGGAATGGAAAGAATTGGACTATTAAATACATATTCCCCCATGGTTAGCTTGATATTATGGCATTTTCCAGAGCAATTTATAGTTCCCCCATTTGCAACCATCACTTGACATTCTGGTGCTGGGTATAGGAAACAATTCAATTCCTTGGCTACCTTACAATGTATTACACGATATGGTCGGACTCATTTCTTCCTCTTCTAGGTTTGGTTCCTGGTGTATATCCTCTCCTTCTGAAGATTCTTGTTCATTTTCTTCTTCCTCTTCACAATCTATGTAAAATAATTTCTTCTCAACACACTTAAGACCTTTAATGTATCTTCTATCACAAAAATAACAAAGCCCTTTTGCTCTTTTTTCTTCCAATTGTTGTGGTGTCAACCTTGTAGGTTATGGAAGTCTAGGAGTAGCAACACTTCCATCTTTATATATGTGAGTGGTAGGCTTCCTTGTTGCCATAATTTTACATTCAATTTTTCTTGCCAACCTGAATGCCTTTTCCAATGAATCAGGTTCCCAAATGCGAACTTCATGTTGGATGTTATCCTTTAAAGTCCCTATGAAGACATCAATCTTGTGTTCCTCTGGAATATCAGATACCCTTATATTCAATTTTTGGAAGTCCTCAATGTGATCCACCACTGAACCCTTTTGTTTGAGATTTATCAATTGGCTAAATAAGGTGTTGCTTTTTGTATCCTGATAATGTGCTATCATTTCATCCATAAAAATTGACCAAGTGACAATTATTTTATGGGAGCAAAGCCATCTATACCATACAAATGTATTTTGTTCTAAATGTAAAGTTGCAATGCATACCTTTTGTGTGTTTTTCACATTATTGAGATCAAAATATTGCTCCATCTATAGTATCCATGTTACGGGATCCTTACCATCAAACTTCCTCATATCCATCTTTGGAATATGGTGGTTCTTCCATCCAAAATTAGATTTTATGAAATCATGATTAACATTTATTTTGTTCTCATCATGAGTTTACTCTAGTATCATTTTGCCATTAGGAAACATTTCTTGTATCAACTTTGCCAAACCTTCGATGTCTACTTTTAGATCATTCTTCATGTTTTCCATGTTGTCTTTCATTTTTTCATCAATCTTAGCTTCCATGTCATCCATCTTAGCTTCTATGCCATCCTTCTTAGCTTCCATGCCCACTTCCATGCCATCCATCTTAGCTTCCAAACCATACATCTTAGCTTCCATGCCTTTCTTCAAACCATCCATCTTATTTTCCACGCCCTTCTTCAAAACTTCCATTTCATTTTTTGTTTCTCTTTGCAATAGTGAAATTTGGTGCACTTGCTCTTGTAATTTTGATATCTCATGTTGTGTTTCTTCGCATTCATGAGTCATAGTAGAGCCTTCTGAAGGTTTAATGGGTGTTGAATTATTTTTAGGGGGAATTTTGGAACCTAATACTGATATCTATTCTTCAATATGGCCTTAGAATACATTTAAACTAATTTTTTTCAAATGAGACTTATGTATTTAAAAAAAAATACACACCTTTTTCTTACTTTTGAGGAGCTCGATATTGAAACTGAATTCTCTCTATCATTTCAGATCTTCAATATCTGAAATTCAGCCCTGAAGCATCCCTCTAAATATTCTTTCGAATGCTATAGGTCTGAACTGATTTTGATTATTAAAGAAAAAGTTATTCCCAATCTCCCATGATGACCTAATTATGGACTAGTTTAGTAGAGAAAAATTGTATGACTTTCCACGTGTCACTGTTTCCTCCTTCGGCTTTGAAATTGATATATCAAAAACCATAATTCATGTACTTGCAACAAATTTTTACAAAATCCTAATTTGATGCTCAGAGAGAGAGAGTTATGATTTTTTTCCCACGGTCACCTCTTTGAGATGAAATTTGGGAGCCTGAAACAATCCTAACTTCCATAGATCATATCTCCAAAAATATTACGAATCAAGATCTGAAATTTTTATAGGAGGCTCCTCAGGCTTTCGGGTTCACACTGTAAAAATTTCAGCTTCTGAAACTTTGTATACGAAAAGTTATAGCGAAAATTCCACGATGATTGTTTTAGTTGAAATTCAGGAGCCTGAAAAAACCCTAACTTCCCTAGATCATATCTCCAAACATATTGTGAACCAAGAACTGAAATGTTTACAGGAGGTTCCCCAGGATTTTGGCTTCGCTTTGTACAAATTTTAGCTTCTGAATCTTCGTAGAAAAAAATTTATTGTGCAAATTCCACAATGACCTATTTGGAGCAGTGAAACCCTAGAATCCAAAGCTCCAATACCAAATGTTATGAAACCAACTCCAAAAATAGAAGAAAAGAGAGATCAATGCCTTAGAAATCAACCACTTCAAGGGGGAAACCTCCAATACATTACATAAATGAATAATTCTTGGATGATACAAATGACCAAAACCTCCTTCTATATATAGGAGTCCATGGGCCCATAATATAATCCTAGCCGACCTAAAAGTAACAATGTAAAGGCACAATAATAAAAATATTAGGGTTACAAGGGTACAACAATAACAATAAAGGGGCTACACTAATAGCAATAAGGGGCTAAACTAGTAATATAGGGACCTAACAACATAAATGAAGTTCTGAACAAGAGGACAATTACCCATTCCACAACATATTAAATAGTTAATATCAAATGAGAATTTAATGAAGGGTTGGAAGAAATGTATGGTTAAAAATTTAATCCGCAAATGTTATTTACTTCATGAAACTTCACCCAATCTCTGTAAAGTTTAGAAATTCATGTTCTCCCATCCCTTTGTATTAAATTTCGTCTATTATGAATTAATGTGTTAAATATATATGTTTTGAATTAAAAATCATAGTGTAGTCTCATGTAATGTGGCCGACACAAGTCTAAAAAGACAAGAAGGAGAAAATCGCAGAGAAAATTTTGGTGCGCGCTTGAAAACAACGGTTACAGGTTTTAATGTGTGTTAATTCCGCAACCCTAGTGAATGTAAATCTCAATAAAAATAATTGTTTTACTAGTGATGGAGCCACAACCTCAACCTCCATATGAATATGTTTGTTGTATTTTTGAATCATAGTATAAAGCATTGTTAGTTGCGATTTGGTTGTGAAAATTTCACGTATGAGTTTTACCGCAACAACTCTATTTTACTCTGTATCACAGTGAGTAAAATTGTTTGATTTTATTTTCTCCACTATAGTTGTGATTTTAATCTCCGTCGCTCTATATTAGAATGAATTCTCATATGATTTAGTTTCCACAATTGTATGGTTTGGATTAAGACATTTCCGCAACTCTATGTGTTAAGGGAAAATAATTTTCTGTGCCTTAATTTTTTTTTTTTTTAACATGGTATCAGAGTGGGTTTAAACCTTCATTACCACAAATTTTTTTACTAAGGAGTTAAAAGGAGTTCTAAATTTTTTTTTGTAGCGTATTCTCCAGTAGTGATATTTTTTTTACATAGTTAGAAATTTTTTACGCGGTAAGAATTTTTTTTTTTCACACAATGAAAATGACAACAATAAGAACAAGCTTGAATAATCCAAAAATACCTAAATTTAATGGAAAAAATTACGATTATTAGGCTATAACAATAAAGACTCTTTTTTCTTCTCAAGATATTTGGGAATTGGTGGAGAATGGATTCCAAGAACTAGCAAATGCAGTAGAATACAATGCATTGACACAAGTAGAAACATATGTGTTGAGAGATAGCATGAATAAGGACTCAAAAGCCCTCTTCTACATTTTTAAAGCAGTTCATGAAAGTATTTTCCCAAGGGTTGCAACAAAAATGAAGTCCAAGCAAGCATGGGATACCCTCCAGACAACCTACTAAGGCATGGCAAAGGTGAAGACAACAAAACTACAAATGCTGAGAAGAGATTTTGAGATAATTTGTATGAAAGGATCTCTGAATGTAGACTCATTTTTTACACATGTAATTGGGTTGGTTACCCAAATTAGGTCTCATGGTGAGAAACTTGAGGAAAGGATAATTGTTGAGAAAGTTTTAAGAAGTCTGCCAGCAAGATTTGATGCCATAGTTGTGGCCATAGAAGAGACAAAGGATCTCTCATAGTTTTCAGTGGATGAAATTCATGCATCACTAATGTCTCATGAGAATAGGTTGAACAAAGCAACAAACTCATCATTGGAGGATTCCTTCAAGACACAAGTTTCACTTGGTCAATTTAGAGGTCGAGGAAGATCATATTACAGAGGAAGATGCAGAAGCCCACACAGAGGTGGAAGAAGCAACCCTTCAAGCTCAAGTGGAATGGAAACCAATCAAAATCCAAGTTAAGGCCCAAGCCAAAATCAAGCACAAGGTCAGGGGTATGATAAATTTCAAGTTCAATGTCATTATTGTAAAAAGTATGGTCATTATGCAAATGGGTGTAGAAAGAAGCAATATGACATAAGTAACAAGCCAAGTGAAAATTTCATAAAGGAAAATTAGAACCATGATAGCATGTTTTTAGCTTGTAATGTAGCACTAGAAAAACAAGGAGATGTATGGTTTCTAGATTCAGGGTGTAACAACCACATGACAGGGAACATAGAAATGTTTTCCAATCTAGATGAAAGTGTGAAATCAAACGGGACATTAGGAACTGATAGAAAAGTATCGATCATGGGAAAAGGAAGAGTAGACATTCTAACAAAGAAGGGGGAGAAGAAATAGATGTCAGATGTTTACTTTGTCCCTGGTTTGAAGCACAACCTCATAAGCATTGGACAACTTATGCAAAAGGGGTACAATGTATTTTTCAAAAATTATGTATGTACAATTTTGGATAAGTCACCAAGAAGACATCTAATTGAAAAAGTTCATATGACAAACAATAGAATGTTTCCTCTCATTCTAAGGTCATATTTTCAAGAAGAAGGTGCTCAAGCACAACTATCAAGGAATTCACAAGTGACTGAAAGGAAATTTGCAGCTGTCACATAAGAAGACTTTCAAGCAGAGGTCAAAGATGAAAATTGGTTATGGCATTTGAGATTTGGTCATCTCAACTTTGAAGGTTTGAATTTGTTACATAGGAATGGTATGGTGAAGGAATTTCCACTCATAGAAAAACCAGACAACCTATGTGAAGGATGTATCTTGGGAAAACAACATAGAGAATCATTTCTAGTAGGAAATTCTATAAGGGAAAAAGCACCTTTGGAGATTGTCCATTTAGATTTATGTGGATCAATGTAGACACCATCAATTGGGGGTAGCTATTATATTTTTACCTTCATAGATGACTACATAAGGAAGACATGGGTGTACTTCCTAAAACAGAAAAGTGAAGTGTTTGACCGCTTCCACCAATACAAAGTGCTTGTTGAGAAGAAAAGTGGACACTACATCAAAGTGTTGAGGACTGATGGAGTTGGCGAATATATTACAAATTACTTCCTACATTTTTGCAGGGAGCATGGAATTCACAAGAAATTTATAACAAGGTACACACCTCAGCAAAATGGTGTCACGAAAAGAAAGAATAGGACCATCATGGAAATGGAAAGGAGTATGTTGAAGTCAAAGCATTTTCCAAATGATTATTCGGCTGAAGCTGTTTCTTGTGCGGCGTATATTATTAATAGGTGTCCAACAAAATGTGTTATGAATATTGTTCCTGAAGAGGCATGGAGTGGAAGAAAACAAAGTGTCACTTAGATGAGAGTGTTTGGATGTGTGGCATATGCACATGTCCCAGATGAGTTGAGGAAGAAGTTGGAAAACAAGGGGGAGAAATGTATATTTTTTGGATACACTGATGAATCCAAGGCGTAGAAGGTCTACAATCCATCAACCAAAAAGGTAATAATCAGCAGAGATGTTCATTTCATAGAAGAGGAAGCATGCGATGGAAGTTTAGAAAAGACAGTCAATGTGAAGACATGTATGTCACATGAAGACAAAGATGAATTGATCGCAACAAGTAATTCCTCAATGGTGACTCCTCCTACACCCACACAAGCTGAACGAGGCAGTCAACATATAAAACCGCAAACAAATAATACGACAGTGTTGCACAACCAAGCAAGTGATTCTCCAAGCACACCACAAAGATCCACAACTCCATCTACTTCAAGCGCAACACCAAGCCCATCTTCAGTAAGCATAAGAAGACAAAAATTAAGAAATTTAAATGAAATTTATGAGCAAGATGAAGTTGATAGCAATGTTGATCTGAATTCTTTATTTGATTTATTTTTTCATGTAGATGACCCAATCCACTTTGAGGATGTAGTCAAAGAAGCGAAATGGGTTGTGGAAATGGATGAAGAAATAGGAGCAATAGAAAAGAATGACACATGGGAGTTAGTGGACCTTCTGCAAGGTAAATAAATCATTGGAGTGAAATGGGTCTACAAGACGAAGAGCAACATTGACAGAAATATTGAAAGGCATAAAGCAAGGCTAGTTATCAAAGGATACAAGCAGCAGCATGGAAGAGACTATGCAGAAACATTTGCGTCAGTCGCGAGGATGGAGATAATGCGTACAATGTTGTTGATTGTCGCACAACATAAATGGCAAGTGTATCAGATGGACGTAAAATCAACGTTCTTGAATGGAGTGCTGAAAGAGGAGGCATATATTGCGCAAACACCTTTTTATGAGGTAGAAGGCCAAGAAGACAAGGAGTGTAGGTTGCATAAAGATCTTTATGGTTTGAAGCAAGCACCACATGCATGGTATAGTAGGATATATGCTTCCTTGATGGGCAATGGGTTTGACAAATGTGATGATGAACCTACTCACTACATCAAATAAAGTGATGATAAGCTTATTCTTATCATTTTGTATGTAGATGATTTGGATTTTACAAGGAGTGATGATTTTCTCATCGTTGATTTCAAAGCAGTCATGAAAAGTGAGTTTGAAATGACTGACTTGGGGTTGGTAAGATATTTTTTGGGCATAGAAGTGAAGAAAACAAAAAATGGAATTTTTATATCTCAAGAAAAGTATGTTGCAAATATTTTAGAAAGGTTTAATATGCAGAATAATAAGCCAACATCAACCCCAATTGTCATGGGGTTGAAGTTGAGCAAGGAAGATTGCAGCAACAATGTCAATCCGACATTATACAAAAGCATGGTTGGAAGCCTAATGTATTTTACTGCAACTAGACCTGGTATAATGTATGCAGTGAGTATGGTGTCAAGGTTCATGGAGACACCCAAGGAGACACATTGACAAGCAACGAAAATAATTTTAAAATATGTTAATGGGAAAAATGAGTATGGAATTTTATACTCCACAATAGATGATTTTAGGCTGGTTGTATACAATGACGGTGATTGGGTAGGAAGTGTTGATGATATAAAGAGCACGTCATGATATATTTTTCATTTGGGTTTGGGAGCCATTTCATGGGCTTCCATGAAGTAGTTGATAGTATTATTATCAACAACAAAAGATGAATATGTCGCCGAAACTCCTGGATGCGAGTACCTACTAGATTGGACTTCCACTTGGCCTCACCTACACCGGGCAGTCGTCCTTGCACGAGGAGGCACATGGCCTAGGTGAGGGAACCATTAAATTTGTCAACCTGCAACATGTCAAAATTACTGCCCTTCATTTCCCTTGCCATGACTTCAATTCGACTCATCCTCTTCATAGGCAGCCCATGCCATTTATGGGCCATGGAGCTACCCCTCCTCAACACTCTACTATCATTCTCTCTTCCCATTTGGAATTTGGCTCTATCAAATTCTGTTGCGATGCTGCCCATTTGGCTCTGCCCTCTCGCTCTTCCAATATTTGTTGTGGCTCCACCCCTTTTGCAGTCCCTCCATATCCCCCCACCATTTCGCTCCATGCTTAGCTCTATCACCCTGCTAGCCCAAATCATTCCATCCTCTCGTAGTCCTTCAATTCCACCTCCATGCATCGAAGACACCACATGCACTGCTGCAGAGGAAGAGGCCGTGGCTCACCATCTCGACCACCCATTCATGTCTCGACGGGTCACTCTATGGATTTTTCCTTGGAATTGGAAGCGTCGGAGGTCAATGACCTCCATCTCCTCTCTACTCACATTACTCTGTGTCTTCCTGAAACTCAGCCTGGTTCAGGGTCCAGGAAGTGATGTCATAAATCCACTCTGTCCCCCTCCTTTCAAAATTATCCTCACAAGATGGTAGCCCTACCGGTCAAGACAACGGAGGATTCCCCTGTCAGTGGTGGAAGCACCAGCTCCACTGACGGTGGCAAAGAAATTGCTTCAGGTGCCCGTTCGACTTCAACGCTGGAGCAGTCCAAGCCAAAGGAAAACTATGGCTATTTAATTGAGGAAGAGCAACCTCCCCAGCCTACTTTGTATGACAATGATAAGCATTCCTAGCGCTATGGTGCTCTTTTCTCATGGTTTTTACAGACATGTCATAGTTTTTTTGTTCCTTTACTCTCTGCACTAGATATCTAGTTATGGGGTCTTTCTGTCTAATGCTGGTTTCCTCTCCAGGGGCAACAATTTTCATGTTACTTGCACTGGTCCTTGGGCTGGTTTCCCCTCGCAGGGCAGCCCCTATTTTGTTTTTTTGATTTTTCCCGCTGGAATTGGCTAATTTAGAAATTCTGGTCTAGATGATGAGTTGTAACATCATACTTTTTTTCTGATATAGTAGAAGTAGACATATTCAAAAAAAAAAAAAAAAAATGTTACGGCAACAATAACAACATGTCAAGAAGTTTGGATGAGAAGGATGTTGCGGGATTTATGTCATGAACAAGATGAAACAACCACTATTTTTTGTGACAACAATTCAACAATTTCACTATCAAATAATTCTATCTTCCACAAGAGGAAAAAACACATTGATGCTAAATATCATTTCATAAGAGAATTAGTTAACAATGTTGAGATTGTGTTGCAACACTACAAGCCAAAAGAACAATTTGAAGACATCTTCACAAAGCCATTAGCATGTGAAAATTTTGTTTATCTCAGGGATTTTTTGGGAATTATTGATGGCGGAAGTTGCGATTAAGGGGGAGTGTCAGAGAATTAATCTCAACCACCGCGTTAAATACACTGACAAGGAGCCATATCTCAGTGAATGTTTTGTAGGTTGTGGATTGTTTTTGCAGGCAAGGATGTCGCATAAATGAAGTTCTGAGCAGGTGGACAATTACCCATTCCACAACATATTAAATAGTTAAAATCAAATGAGAATTTAATGGAGGGTCAGAATAAATTTATGGTTAAACATTTAATTTGCAAATGTTATTTACTTCATGCAACTTCATGCAACCTCTATAAAGTTCTGAAAGTCATGTTCGTCCATCTCTTTGTATTAAATTTTGTCTGTCATGAATTAATGTGTTAGATATATATGTTTTTAATTAAGAAGGATAGTGTAGTCTCATGTAATGTGGCAGAAGCAAGTCTAAAAACACAAGAAGGATAAAATCTTGGAGAAAATTTTGGTGGGCGCGTGAAAACAAAAGGTTATAGGTTTTACTGTGTGTTAATTCTGAAACCCTGGTGAATGTAAATCTTAGTAAAAATAGTTGATTTACTGATGGCAGGTTGACCCTGCCAATCCCACATTCTCACTTGCAAGCTATGCATATAACAAATGCATCTCAATAAATGCCCCAAATCAACTCTAAATCTCGGAAAATTCACACACTTTGAATTGTGGAAGCTCCTTTTAAAAACCATTCACTATGGTTATAAAACCATTACATAAGTGGAATTTCTCTTTCAATTATGACCTTATGGTTATGAACCATACACAACCCAGATTTCAATTAACTCTCAACCATCATCTATATGACTTTTCATTTAACATTCATTTATGCAAAGATTTTACTTCAACCTAAACCTTAATACGATGGCCCACTCACTTTTCACCATATGGAAATTCGAATTTATATTTGATCAACTCAAATATATGCATGGTCTTAAATTAAATGTTCATGGAACATTTCATCTCACACTAATCTCTTGATTTTGGTCGAAACTCAAGCTTTCAACTCCAATATATATATATATGTGCTCTTTTGTCTTTGAAACTTACCCAAGTTTGTCATTGTCTAAACCACGCATCTACACATATCTCAAGGCTTCACTATGAATCATATGGCTCACACCATTCATCAAACATACATTGGTTACACGGATACTTAAGTTGTCTCCAAGTTTGATCTTGGTTAACATGAACCAACATACTAACGCAATGTATTAACACTATTTTGTCCATAAGATATTCACATACCTCTTCATTCAAATCGGACAGCTTGAAACCCATCGCACTCCATCAAAACAATCCAACGAATATCGCATTATTGAAGGCTCACAGACTTTAACATTCTCAAGTTGCATGATATTTGTGGTTTTTTTAAAACCACTCAGGCCACGTGTCGGAAGCTAATTTTTATCGTGTTCCATTTGAGGGAAATTTCTTATTGGATTTTGGTCACGCGATACTACCAGGTTTAGATTGGCAAAACCACCTTTAGGTTCACACGCATAGTTCCGAATTCAATTTATAATTCCGCCATCAAACTCCATATCTTTACTCGAGTTTTGAACATGATTTAACTCAAAACCATTCCTCACGATGATTCAACTGCCCAATTGCAATGCAATTGTTCACGGCATCTCAAATGCTGTGGATCGATTTCAAAGATGCTTAATACTCTAGCAATCTTACCACAATTTCTCTGCGCTACCATTACAACGTGCTCTTGAACTCCGTTTTTGCTTTCATTCTACCTTATTAACACCCAATCTTCAACGCTACGGTTTCTACACAGACCATAATCTATGTAACCATGGAAAAAGTGCCACCCCATCTTCAATTTATATTTCAAAAGATCTGAAACAAAAAGTTGTTTTGGATTCTTTAATACACGATTTTTGTAGTTAAATAACCCCTACGATGCATTCCGGAAATTAATAGATGTGGATTTTAATTCCATTTAACAAAGCCTCAATGGATTTCAAACTCCAGAAATTCACGGAAATTCTATTCCTCAATTTAAAAGTCTATGGCGAATTCTTTCAATATCATCGATCTACTCAGAGATTGGTGCAACAGTGCTCAATCACATGGAATTCGAATAAGTGAATATTCACTCAGCTCATACAATCAGACATGCAATTAAAATATTAAATGATAGGGTTTCTCTCTGTTTCAACAATTCCATTTCACACAATATACACACAATGCTTAATTACTAAAATTGGCTTCTATATTAAAATAACATTACACAAAAATCTTCTACGGCTTGATATTCAGATTAATGGCCCTTTCTACAATTGCTCGGAGGCTTGACAAACAAAACTCTATTTTTCCTCTTCAAACTCCTGGCTGCTACCTCCTCTATCTCTGATCTGCCTTCTGCCTTTCAGGCTTATTACATTTATACAATAATGCTGAACCAATTTAGGTTCAAATCCTCAAATATCTCAACAAAAATCCTCAAAATCTGCAAACCCCTACAATCTAGATTTTATCCCTAAAATCTTGAAACTAAATCTAACTTAGGCTTCATAATCAATTCCTAAATATCTCAAATCTAATTTCCCTCATGTTCTCCAATCATTTGGGAACATTTACAAATCCTCACAATAATTAATTAAAACCACTCAAAAATCCCATTAATATTTACATAAAATCAATATTCTCTCAAAAACATAAGACCCCCTATGTTTAATAAAATACAAGGTATTTTTTTTTTTTTTTTCCGAATCTAATGCCCCTGCATCAGACTCCCAAGGTTAAAAATGATCATGATCTCTTGATCATGTGTTTAAGTCTTTGTCCGCCTGGATCCCACACTTTGTTCTGCAACTTATCATCTATTTTTGGTTTTTGCTACTTTTCTCCAGGTTTCCATATTTTATGTTGCCTTGCTCCACTGGCTGCACTTTCACAATCTGTCTTTGTCTTCATTTTTCTGCTGCTGCTGCTTCTTCCTTTTCCCGTTGATATCTTCCTCTGAGATAATTTCACCATTATTCTTCTGATCAATTCAATCTCTCTGTCCAATAAATCCTTCGATTACTGAACTCTTACACTTGCTCCTGCTTGTTGAACTCTTTCTTGTTGAGTTCTTACTGCCACTTGCTGATTTCTTGCTTCCACCCAATCATCCATACCCTCTTGTTTTCTGCTACTGAAAAATTCTTCCAAATTGTCACTTAAGACAACTTCTTTGCCTTCTTCCATCAAAAATTTACTAGACTGGTACATTGTGTACTCTCTTCTACTATTTTCATCTCTTTGCATCTGCAATTCCCAGTTCTGAGATTGAGATTTTCCTCCCTGCTCTGAATTATTATCACTTAGCATAATTTCTAGCAATTCAACCTCTTTATTCCATGGATTAAAGATATCCACAAAATTTTCTTCTTCTTCCTTCATTTGACTGCTCAACTGAGTCAAATGTTCTTCAACACCTACAACAACATCTGCATTCACAAAAAAATTGTTAAAATAAAAATCATAAGGCCTCAATGCATTTTCTTCCTCTGCCAGCATTTCAATAGGCTGTTTTGCAGTTTCTTCCTCCTCTATCAACTCATCAGTATGCTGATTCTCTTTTCCCAAAGAATTCTCTGAAGAATTCTCAAGATCGACAAATAGTCTTCCTCCTATATCATCTGCTCTCATGATGTTTTCCTGTTCACTGTAATGAACTTTATCTTCTGCAATCTCCCTGTCATACTCTGAATTTTCCAACAAATATTCTAGCAATGCAATTTCTTTGTGGCATTGCTGAAGCACTTCATCGTCACTTACAATCCCTGCATTCATACACAACTTGTCAGTTTGAAAACTACAAGTTTCAACAGTCTCAACTGTTGCTTCACTTATCAGTGCTTCAGACTGATCCACTTCTTCTGCATCCACAAGAATTTCTTCCTGTGCTGTAACAGCTTCAAGTACAAAAGCATCACTTCTTTCTTTTTCAGAGTATTTATCTCCTAAAAGATACTTTCCCATACTTATGATAGCTTCACAAGATTTCTCATTCTCCTCTGCAAAACCTGTAATCACATCACAATTGTCAGTTACAAAAATACAAGGTTTTACATCATCTAGCTAATTTGGATTTGCCCAAAAGTTTAGGAAATCATCAATGATCTCCTCTTCAGCAAGACAAATTTCTTGTTGTCTTAAATCCCCACCATGGTTCATAAGATCTTTCAAAGATCTCCCTTCTTCAGTTGTACTTATGGCCTCACTCTGCTCTGCTTCACAAACAGAAACTTCTTCTTTCAACTCAGCTGCTCTAAGTTCTTCTGTACATCCAAACTGTACATTCATCCTCTGTTCAAGCTTTCTCAGCTTCTCTGCAAAATGCATGTTCATCTACTATTCTCTTTTCTGTTGTAGCCTCTGCCACTTTACCCTCTTCTTCATGAGCCAACCAAGTCTCTGGCTTTCCTCTATCATCAATTTCAATTTATTAAATTGATTCCTTACCTCAGCTAACTCTTTCTCATATTTTGCATCAGTCATCTGCAGCCTTATGCCATTTGTCTTGGCATCTTCTTTCTCCTTTCTTCTGATGTGGTCTCTCTCTGAATCTATACTCTCTCCTTTATGACTTTCAGTAGTCATCTTCCTCGCCATGAGTTCTTCACTCACCATGAGTTGCATTAAAGCCTTTGCAATAAAAATTTCACCTTGTTACAATTTACCTCACCAATCCCTTCCTCTATATTTGGTCTTTTGGTAATCACTGGTTCTCTATCTACTGGAACCTTTTGAGCATTTCTCCACTACTCCTTCTAGGCTTCAGTTCATATGCAACTTCTCAGAACACAATTGTCCTATTCATTCAACCTCTGTTGAATCTCTTCAGGTTCTGCCACACTTTCTTCCACTTAGAATCCCTTGTCGGACTCCTTCATCACTGCTCTCAAGCTGTGATCTGCTTCTTTCGCTGAGATTTTCTTCAACATGATTACAACCTGAATTCTGCAAACAACCTTCAAACCAGAGTTAAATATCATTTGTCAACTCACCTTCAAGATCACTGTTGATCTTGCTTCACCTCTCACCTGCAATGCATCTTTGTGCTGCAACCTGTCAGTTTTTAAAATATGATCTTACTTCATTACACATGCAATTAATTCAATTAAAAACTGGAACTTTCAAACAGAGCTATTCCAGCTCTGATACCACTTGATGGTAGGTTGACCCTGCCAATCCCACATTCTCACCTGCAAGCTATGCATATAAAAAATGCGTCTCAATAAATGCCCCAAATCAACTCTAAATCTGGGCAAATTCACACACATTGAATTGCGGAAGCTCCTTTTAAAAACCATTCACTATGGTTATAAAACCATTACATAAGTGGAAGTTCTCTTTCAATTATGACCTTATGGTTATGAACCGTACACAACCCAGATTTCAATTAACTCTCAACCATCATCTATATGAATTTTCATTTAACATTCATTTATGCAAAGGTTTTACTTCAACCTAAAATAGCCCACTCACTTTTCACCATATGGAAATTCGAATTTATATTTGATCAACTCAAATATATGCATGGTATTTAATTAAATGTTCATGGAACATTTCATCTCACACTAATCTCTTGATTTTGGTCGAAACTCAAGCTTTCAACTCCAATATATATATGCACTCTTTTGTCTTTGAAACTTACCCAAGCTTGTCATTGTCTAATCCACGCAGCTACACATATCTCAAGGCTTCACTATGAATCATATGGCTCACACCATTCTTCAAACATACATTGGTTACATGGATACTTAAGTTGTCTCCAAGTTTGATCTTGGTTAACATGAACCAACATACTAACACAATGTATTAACACTATTTTGACCATAAGATATTCACATACCTCTTCATTCAAATCAGACGGCTTGAAACCCATCGCACTCCATCCAAACAATCCAACGAATATCACGTTACTGAAGGCTCACGGACTTTAACATTCTCAAGTTGCACGATATTTGTGGTTTTTTAAAAACCACTCAGGCCACGTGTCAGAAGCTAATTTTTATTGCGTTCCATTTGAGGGAAACTGCTTACTAGATTTTGGTCATGCGATACTGCCGGGTTTAGAATGGAAAAACCGCCTTCAGGTTCACACGCACAGTTCTGACTTCAGTTTATGATTCCACCATCAAACTCTGTATCTTTACTCGAGTTCTGAACATGATTTAACTCAGAACCATTCCTCACGATGATTCAACTGCCCAATTGCAATGCAATTGTTCATGGCATCTCAAATGCTGTGGATCGATTTCAAAGCTACTTCATACTCTAGCAATCTTACCATGATTTCTCTGTGATACCATTACAACGTGCTCTTGAACTCCGTTTTTGCTTTCATTCTACCTTATTAACACCCAATCTTCAATGCTACGATTTCTACACAGACCATAATCTATGTAACCATGGCAAAAGTGCCACCCCATCTTCAATTCGGATTTCAAAAGATCTGAAACAAGAGTTGTTTTGGATTCTTTAATACACGATTTCTGTAGTTAAATAACCCCTACGATGCATTCCAGAAATTAATAGCTATGGATTTTAATTCCATTTAACAAAGCCTCAACGTATTTCAAACTCCAAAAATTCACGGCCCCATAATTACAGAACAGGACTTGAAAGTTCCCTCAACATGCCTTACACAATACTCATTTTAGTCAAGAAATTCTATTCCTCAATTTAAAATGCTATGGCGAATTATTTCAATATCATCGATCTACTTAGAGATTGGTGCAATAGTGCTCAATCACACGGAATTCGAATAAGTGAATATTCACTCAGCTCATACAATCAGACATGTAATTAAAATATTAAATGATAGAGTTTCTCTCTGTTTCAACAATTCCATTTCACACAATATACACACAATGCTTAATTACTGAAATTGGCTTCTATATTAAAATAACATTACACAGAAATCTTCTACGGCCTGATATTTAGATTAATGGCCCTTTCTACAATTGCTCGGAGGCTTGACAAACAAAACTCTGTTTTTCCTCTTCAAAATCCTGTCTGCTACCTCCTCTATCTCTGATCTGACTTCTGCCTTTTAGGCTTATTACATTTATACAATAATGCTGAACCAATTTAGGTTCAAATCCTGAAATATCTCAACAAAAATCCCCAAAATCTGAAAACCCCTACAATCTAGATTTTATCCCTAAAATCTTGAAACCAAATCTAACTTAGGCTTCATAATCAATTCCTAAATATCTCAAATCTAATTTCCCTCATGTTCTCCAATCATTTGGGAACATTTACAAATCCTCGCAATAATTAATTAAAACCACTCAAAAAGCCCATTAATATTTACATAAAATCAATATTCTCTCAAAAACATAAGACCCCCTATGTTTAATAAAATGCAAGGTATTTTTTCTGAATCTAATGCCCTTGCATAATTTACTCATGAAGGAGCCGCAACCTCCATATCAATGTGTTTTTTGTGTTTTTGAATCATAACATAAATTATTATTAGTTGTGATTTGGTTGTGAAAATTTCACATATGAGTTTTACCATAATAACTTTGTTTTACTCTGTTTCACCGTGAGTAAAATTGTTTGATTTTATTTGCTCCACTATAGTTACGATTTTAATCTCCACCACTATGTATTAGAATTAAGACTCATATGATTTAGTTTCAGCAATTGTATGGTGTGGATTAAGACATTTCCGCAACTCTGTGTGTTGAGGGAAAATAATTTCTTGTGTTTCATTTTTTTTAACACAAGATTCCAGAGTAAAAGGAAGAGGCAGTTTTTTTGACAGTTACCTTCCCCAAGAGGATTAAAAGGAAATTCTTAGAAGGGGAAGGGGTACTCTTCAAGAAAGAAGAAGAGGGTTTACAACATAATTTTGTAGAAAAAAGAGTTGTCCAGAGCTGGTTATAAATAGTGGAGCTCTGTAACCCGAAGGGAGTGTAGACTGGACAACGGTGCCGAGGTTTAAATTCTGACAAATAAATTCTATATAAACTCTGGTGTGGAGTTCGGGCAAAGAAGAGGACGTGATCGCCTCTCTCATGGTTTGGTGGCACCATCAGTTAAAACAAGAATACAAAGATAAGTAAATGAGTTTACTAGTTAAGTTATAGGAAGTGATAATTCAATGGTATTTAAATTTAGAATACTCGAAAAATTCTATTGATTATTTCTGTTAGCTAGAAATAATGTTGCTATTTATTTATTTTCAAAAAGATGAAATAATTTTGTATTAATTAAAGTAGCAAGGAAAACACTATGATGGGCTAAATATAAAATGCAATATAGAGATTTTGATTGGTTGAACCTTGTAAACTAGAAAAATTTTAAATCTTATGGAGTTAGAAGGTATGTAAGGTATATGGAGTGGACAAAGACCAAAAAATAAACACTGCTAAGGCTAGCAAAGTAAATCAAACATGAATTGTCGAATATCCATCTATTACTGAACATTGCATTGAATAAATGTATACCATAAAATTACACGGGAATAGTATTAAAAGGTAAATACGAGATATAAATTCCACACAAACTGTATTTGAATAGCTACTTTACATTTTCATTATACTGTATAAAGAGTTAAATAGGCTTAGAGGTTTAGAAGCCGAGCTCCGTGATACACAGAGAAAGGATCATGGTCCTCTGGCCATTAAATCAAAAAATATTTAAAGAACCATCTTACACCCAGAAGGGTACAAAATAAGAAGCTAGAAACAATCATCATTTTCAGAAAAATATAATAACCGAGAGGCTTGAATGTTGATTTATTAACTATAAAAACTGTTATGAGAATATTAAAAATAACAAACATGGAGAATAGATTCAAAATCCAAATTCTTCCATAAGTGACAATGTCGAACATGGGGCTAACAAAATAAATTTCAACAGAAAACACCAGTGTAGGGACACATAAACATCTATCAAAATTTAGTATTTGGGGTACGCGGATAGCGTCAAGAAATTAAAATCTTTAAAGAAATCTTTATACAATGCCATAAAATATACACAGACATCTTAATAACTGAATTAAACGGTTGTAACGAGGAGCTATGAATCAAAATTTAAACTCTAGTAAGATTAGTCTATGCCCAACCCTTCACACTTGGAGGAATGCATGAAGCCCATTCATGCAAGGGGATTCAAGGCCGGTTCTGGAGTCCTGTACATCCAGATGGTTATAACCTCAGTAAAACCTGAGAGAATTTTTTTTTAAACTTAAATCTAGACTGAAGTTCGGAATTCGACTTACCTGGCCATCCATGGAAGCACCATGTAGATCTGTTGACGATGCCCCATTTCACCATGACTCGAGAAATCAGTAGCAACTTATACATCAATAAAAACAAAACAAAAATTGTGAGCTATTATGAATACTTAGATAAATTCTTACAAGATATTACTTCTATAACAGAGGACTAAAACGAAAGCCAACCATGCCTGGAGCCGTCACTCTTGCTGCACTGGGAGGATTTCTCCTTGCCACTGTTGAAGAAAGAGAAAATGAAATACTAATAGATCCATAAACCCTCGGCCATAGTGGGGTTAACATACTGAACATAATTTTAACCAAGAGCAAATGGAATGAAAGACCTCGCATATGCGAATACCCTGTGCATAAAGAATATGAACAATAAGGACCAAGAGGATCGTTACTCACCTGTTCCAATAGAGAGATTGAGAAGGAGTGACAAGGTAATCATACAAATTGCAGATTTAGATATAACAGTATTGCAATTTCAAGCCAAAACACTAGAACGAAAGGCATTTACCGAAAGTAAACATGACCTTAATCAATTTTTGGAACCAATGATAATGCTGGATACCTTAGCTGCCATGGAAAGAGCTTGGAGGAGTGAAAATAAATTTGCAAAGCAGAGCCATAACAAAACTGCGAACAAATGAGCTCAGAGCATGACGATGGGGCCAAGTCGTTACCCTAATCCCATCTGCTTCAACCTGCATCGTCAGATCTAGGTTTTACTAGATTGACGGTCGACGCAACTTCCAATATTCACAGTGGAGGACAACTTCCAAGCAATGCTGGAGGGGTTGGTCCATTAAATTGTATAGGTTTTGTATTTAGAATTTAAATCATAGAATTCAGATCCGATTATAATGTATTTACCCGTGGAGTAATTGCAAGTACTATAATGATATAAAACATAGTAAACCAATCATAAAGATAATGTGAAACCGTGGTAGCATAAGCACTCAGTTAATGCAGGTAAGGATATATGTATAGGTACCAATTCGTATTGTTATCAATGACCATGTTATAAGTAATTTATGAAATTAATACAAATGCTATTATTCTTAAGTTTAGTAATTATTATTATTATTTTATTTTTATGTGTGGTAAATGCATGATAGTGGTGACAAAGAGTTGGACAATCCAAAAAGAAGTGCTTTTTATCTCGAATCCTCTTATGCATTTAGTAATGTAGAAAATTGATTTTACATTTGTATCATTTCATTTCATGAATATTATTAGTGTAAAGTTTTAAAACCCTTATTTTTATTAAAATTTTGAAATTTTTAGGGATATGATTTATGTAAAGATTTAAGATTAAAGTGTAATAAAGAAAATTAAATCTCTTTAAGCAATTATCTAGATGTATGATATTTTGATATAGAAAATTAAAATATTATTTTAAAGTAAGTATTAGATTTATTTTATTTGAAGGTTCATATTAAAAAAAAGGAAAATTATGTATTTATGAAAAACTATTATGCTATTTCTTTTAAAAACTATATTTATTTAATTTTGAGTGGCAGTGTTTATACTAAGTGATTCATCAATGTAAAGGTAGTTCAATCAACTTAGATTTTTATTTTTGAAGTAAAAATTGTTAATTTGATATAGTGTTTTTTTTTTTTTTTTTTAATTTTTTAAAATTATTAAAAAAGGTATATTTTAGAATATATATATATATATATATATATATATATATATATATATATATATATATATAATTGTTGTTGTTGGTATCCCAATCAACATGTAGATAAATTGTTATTTTCACTCAAAGTACAAGTCATTTGAGAAGTATTATAGTTTAAGGTTTGATTCTAAAGAGATAAATTATGTAGTTGTGAAGAATTACTTTGGTACTTTTAGGTGGATAAATTAAATATTACTTCTCAACCAACATAAGATTTATTTAATTTCAACGTTTCAATTTAATAATGAAAATAATATGTCTTTGATTTAGATGTACAATATTTATCCGAAACATACATGCTACTTTTTACTTTTTATGGGAAACATTATATTTATTTGGTTTCTTGTGTTTGAAATTGCTTGTTTAAATTAATTAATTTATATAAATTAAATAGTTGGTAAATGTTAATAGGCATCAAATCTCTTAATTTATGATATATGAAACAAGATTTTTAATTATGGAGATTTATTCTCACTTTATTATGGATATTCACTTCTTATAAATAACTTTTGTTATAATACTATGAGTTACTAATACTATATACCCAAAAAACATAGTTCATGGATATATGACATTTTTTTAAAAATAATTAATTTAATTAAAAGTGTAGAAAAGACATAACTATTTTTGAGATAAATCTCAATTGTTGATTTATCACTACTACTAAAAATATTGTAAAATATTTAGTATACGTGAAATCTCAACCATCTTCCTAATAATTATAAGTTATTAAATTAAAATTTTACATTATTCCAAAATAAATACACCTATAAATATAATTAATATATTAAATTGCATATTTTAAAAAAATTACTTAAATTCAAATTAATATGTCAAATTTGAATTTTCCTGCAAATGTTAAATAACATGCAAATGAATTGTTATTTTTATTCAAAATACAAACTCATTTAAGAAATATTTTACTTTCCAAAAAACTATTAATAAATTTGTGTTAGTATTTTAATATGAATAATAAAATATGGAAAAAAATATAAATATAATTTATTTTATATTTAATAAAATATTAAAATTCCATGTTAAATCAATCAATCTATATATATATATATATGTTTTAAAACAATTTTACGATTTTTGAAAAATAAACTTAAAACAATTTTATGTATTTTGAAAAATAAACTTATTAATACATTTATAGTTTCAGATATTCCGTCTTCATAATTTCACAGCTTCTAATTTCTTTTGTTTTTTAAATTAATTAATTATATATAATATTTATTTAATGAATTATAAAAATTTATTAATCACATTTATTTAATAAATTATAAATAATTTATTTAAAATTGAGTTTGATAGTAATATTTATTTTTACAATATTATTATAAATATTTTATTTAAAATTGAGTTTTATAGTAATATTTATTTTTACAATATTATTATTAATATTTTATTTAAGATTGAGTTTTATAGTAATATTTATTTTTATAACATTATTATTATTTTAATTTGACACAAGGTATTTGAACTTTAAATTTAATAATATATATAATATTTTATAATACAATAATTTTTTTTATAATTTTGTCAAGATTAATCTGTGACAGCCTT
>CM076576.1:578844448-579018527 GCA_034641835.2 Pinus albicaulis | reverse complement strand
ATAAAAATTGTTGGCGAGAAGTCAGGTCTCACGGACAAGACCCAGGTTCAGGAGTTATGGCCAACAAAGGAGTCCGATGTATTCTAGGATCACGCCGGAATTTTCACCCTACTCCGGAGAGCAGTGAGTCTCACTCGAGGCGTGCCGCAACCACATGTAGAAGGGGATTAGACCAATGGTAAGGAATAGAGTCACAACTCATGATGGACAGTGCATCGATTATATAAACAGAGTAATGTATGAAAGAGCACTTAAGAAGCATTCAGACAGTAGCAAATAAAATTTTAAACCAGCATAAACACATTACATGTATGTAAACCTCTTATTGAGACAGCAACCTTTCATTATATTAATCTCTTGGCCAAGCCCATGATTACATAGCATCTTAAGCGATAGCTTATAACTCTGATACAGATGTCTTACGGAACAGAAAGGTAGAATAGAGAAGATTAGGAACCACAAAAATGTCATGCATGATTTCCCGCAGTCGATCTATGCTTCTTCTCCTATCGTGAGCCTCGCAACCTCTGCAGCATTATCTTCTTCTTTCAGCCGGGTGACTGTTATTTATTCACCCGCTATCGCGACTATCAGTTCCTCCTTGTGTCTTTTCTTCAGCTGCTTCCAGTTTCTCTCCTGTTATCTGTATATTCCGCTTTATGTCTTCTGCTGTGTGTTTTCTTCATCTGTACTTGTGCGTGTTCTTTCTTCAGCTATCTCATGCTTCCGCGCCACCTTGATAGCTCCGCGACTCCTGGTAGTTGCGACGCAGTCGCGATTGCCATGTGTCTTCATGCCGCAACTCAAAAGGTCAAAATTCAAAATGTTCTAACCAAGATTTCAAAAACAAGGGCCCCAACAAGCCCCGACCACAGTTCCTTGACTCGTCCCCGAGTCAATCACAAATGACAGTTTCCACCTCCATTGCCCCGCTGGATCCCATGCCCTGTTCGTCCTGTGTGCCTTCGTCTCATGCCCGTTCCTACTGTGCTCCTCCAAGCGGCTGTTCAAACAAGGGCCCCAACATCGGGACCCTGTGGAGCGCTATTTCCTTGAGCCCGGTGAAGTCCGACACAGCTTGCTGCCATTCTTGTATTAGCGAGTCGGCTTCCTCAGTGATCCTGGTGGCAGCGACCTCCTCTATATTCATCGAGACAGTCCCGAACATCGTGGTAAGATGGGTCTCGGCCTCTGCAGCTAGCTGTTGTATTGATTTGGCACTGGCTTGAATGGGCGGACAGATTTCCCGAATTATCTGCTTGGCCATTGCTGAGTTGGCCTCGGTTTGGTGCATTTGAACCTCAAGCGCATCTGCCTGGATATATAGTTGATCTAACCGCGCGGGATCCATGGTCTCCTGAATTTCCCTGGAAATCTGTTGCAGCTGGGCGGAGATGGGCTGCGTTTTGACCGTGAGGGTGAGTGAACACTCCTGCAGACTTCGCAGGAGGTCGTAAGCCTCGCGCGCCGTGGAGTGAAGGGTCGCCTGCATGTGAGATGCCTGGGTCTACTTGGCTACCACTTGTTCAGAGTATACAATCTGCCGGTTGGGGAGCGTGGGCCGTGTGGCTAACGCCGCTTGAAGTTCCTAATTTTCCCTACGTAGACCAGTGAAGGCAGACAGAATGTGGTAAGCCTGGACAGCCGCATTGCTCTCCGCTATATCGTTAGGAAGTGGGGCATGGTGAGCCCTTACAGCGGGCCATAGGTCTGAGAACGCCCGAGTGACAATGGTGATCTGCTCCTACAGGTAGGCCTTCTCCGTGGTCAGCTGGTCGCGCTGTTCAGTAAGCGCCATGAACTGGTGGTGCTGCTCATCGCACCGCTGCTGCAGCTCCGAATGAAGTTGTTCGGCCTGCAGGGCTGCCCTCTGAATGAATAGGTACAACTAGGCTGTGCCCCATGTGTCGACGTTGTGGGTGCCGGAAGCGCCTTGCTCCGGCATTCACTCCTGCAAAGGTTGCCCACTGGCCACTGATCTGTTGGAATTCTCAGGAGGGGACACCGGTGTTTGCTGCTGCGTTGAGGTGCCCATGTCGAAATCTGGCCGTTCTTGCTGAGTGGTTTGGCCTGTGGGGGGAGGGTTAGCATGCTCAGGCGGAGCCTCGACTGAGTCAGCCCCAACGTTGGCCAGCCAGGTAAATATAGTAGAGAAAGAACCCTGGGGTGTGGCCACAGGGTCGACTGGTGGTACTACGGCCGCAGTACTGGAGGTGACTTCAGCCCCATGGTCTCCTCCAAAGAGTTCCTGGATAAGGGGGTCGGATACAATGGCAGATGAGTTTGATGGAACGGATGAAGTGGCAGGTGGATGGACAGTGGAGGGAACGGTGGCCGGTGTGGTGGAGGTATGGGGGAGGCGAATATTGATGAATTCTGATGGGTCGATAAGGGGTTCCTCTGGAACTAATGTTCCTGTGACTGGAGTGGGTGGCGGATCGTCATCAGTAAGGTCCACCACCGGATCAATGACGGTGGTGCGGGCCCGCTTGGATGGAGGAGGGTCTAATTGATCAGGTCTCGGGCCCGTTTCGCCCATTGGGGTGATGATGGGGCTGGTAGAAGTGAATAAGTTGGTAGGGATGGGAGAAGTGAGAGGGGCAGTGTGGGACGGAGAAAGAGAATGACTGAGCTGGAATTCAGAAAATAAAGGAAACAAAGGGGCACCGCTTGAAATAACTTGGGTTGCCACGTTGAAACTCCGTACCTGAGTATTGAAGTGTTGGACGATGGGGACTAGTGGTTCGGGGAGTCCATGTGAGGTCCCGGCTGCATCCTGAGAAGGTCCTGCTGCGGCCTGTGAGGGCCCTGCCGCGCCCTTCTCGGCAGGCCGTTGCACCGGCAGCATCCGCTCAAAGTTGTATCTGGGGATCCCATCGCGGATGTGCTTTGTGACCCTCGGCCAAGAGCAGACCTCGCGGTGAAAGGTAGCATCGTCCAGCTGGAATTTGAGCGGCGTCATGTGGAAGGTGGCTTCTGGCACGCAAGTGGGCCAGAGGTAAGTGTGCTTGTGGCTTACCCCGAACCATTCCTGCTCACTATAGTCGTCCAACAGGTTTCTGGGCACCCGTTGCTGGTTAGCTACCACATCTATCATTAACCCGTACCAAGACCGAAACGCTTCCGCATTCACCTGTTTTGTGCTGGGGTCAGAGGACACCTGCCACGGGGTGAATTTCATCGCGAGGGGCTAGCTCGCGGTAGTTTATGCCGGCAGCCGGACCGGAGGAATGTGCCATTTCCACATGGCAAAAGCTACAATCAGGTAACCATAGATGAAACTAGTGGTGCGCTTATAGTTCTCTTCGCATGCCGCGAACAGTTCTTTGAGCACGAAAGAACTCCAATTCAGCCTGGTGCCTTGGACATAGTGCTCTGCAATGGAGATGGTATCCAAGGTGCACTCTCCTATGGTATAATGCCGCATCGTCTTGCTAGCAATGAGATAGCAAGCGAACCGAGTCTCCGGCTTGTTAATCAGATCAATTTTGGCACCTTTCCCCCCCGGGCGAGTGCCGTATTTGGCATAGAGGTCTGTATCACCTGTCTTTTGTGCGCGCTTGGAAGATGTCTGACCGGCAGCGGAGACGTCTGCGCCATTCTGGGACAGCCCTGTGAGGCAATGAATGTCTTCAGCGTGAATGGGGATCTCCTCGTTTAGCCACAAAGACCCATTCTGAATTCGGCTGAGGAGGAACCGGGTGCATTGCAGGGCCGGTCCGGTAGTCCCAAAGACAGGAAAAGTTCTTAAATTCATCAGGGAAGATTGCTGGAGGCCCCTGTACTCTGGTCACATTCGGTTGGCTGAGCTACCGCCTGGTGTGTAGTGATGCTCCATATATGTCTGCCAATGGAGGGAGGGGAATTTGACCGGGTTGGACAGGTTGGCATCTATCAATACTGCACTGTCGTATTTGCTAACCAGCGACTTTGTCCTATGGATCCGACTGTCCAGCGCTGGTTCAGCAACGGAGAGGCGAGCCTTTGGCATTTTGGCACGGCGCTGGTAAACCTGGAGAATTCTCCTGGAGCTTTTATCTTGGTGCGGTGCGTTTTGAGACTTCAATCGCTCTGGTGTCACTGCAATTGCCAAATTGAACTGGTCCAGCATTCTCGTGCTGTTGGTCTCCATGCAAGTTATGTTATCACCTGGCACGAGCGGAGTTGATGAGACGCCATAATGATAATTAATTCCTGCTGGCCTTCTTGCCTGCGATAATCGTGCGATCGATCACATGCCTGTGTGTAATCTGACAGTTGCTGACGGCGGCATGGGGAAATGGGTGGACGCAATGGCTGAGGGAACTGCGGATGATGGGAAATGATTATGGTACGGTTACTGCCTTCTTATGGTAATTTATGATGCAAATCTGAGCGATCCTATGGACTGGCAAAAAAGGACTGATGGAAATGACCTGGACTGACACTGGCACGTGGATGGATCCTACAAGGATGACACATTGGACGGGCGCCGCCCCGACCACAGTCAGTTACGGTGCGATCCCCGCAACTGAGCGGTTATTGACAGACTACCTATGAACGAAAAAGACTCCCTACGCTCATCCCGGTTGCAGGAGAGTTATTTGACTAAGCTACACTACGGGTGCTCTCGGGTGCGAGAGTTATTGATGAGAAGTGGAAGGTACCTACTCCTGGTAGGGTTTCAGGCGTGCGCCATTCACCCACCCAGGGAGAACTGTACCGTCAAGCTGTGCCAACCGAAAAACTCCTGAGTCGCGAATCTCGATGACAAAGTAGGGTCCCAACCAGTGCATCTGGAGCTTGCCTGGAAACTTCTGTAACCGGCTGTCATATAGAAGAACTTTGCTGCCAACCTGAAAGGTTTTTTTCTTAATGTGGCAGTCGTGCCACGCTTTCTGCCAGTCCTTCTGAATCTTCTGGTGGAATTCGGCCAGGAAGCGGGCCTCATCCAGTTCCTGTAATTCATGGAGGAGCTCTTGGAGGGAGGCCTCTTCCGAAAACTTGAGAGACGTGGCGATCACCATGCTGGGTACAATAAACTCGGTGGGGATCACAGCCTCCCGGCCGTACACGAGCTGGAACGGTGTTTGATTGGTCAAGCGCTTCACCGTAGTCTGATAGGCCCACAATGCCGCTGGGAGACGCTCATCCCAATCGTCGCGCTGAGCATTGCAAATCTTAGTCAAGCCTTTTTCAAGAATTTTGTTAAATGCTTCCACAGTACCATTGGCCTGCGGGTGGTATGGGCTGCTTTTATGATGTTGAATCATAAATGTGTCGAGTAGTGACTTGACCGTGGCATTAATGAAATACGTACCCTGATCACTAGTTAAGCTTCGTGGGCAGCCAAACCGGCTGATGATGTGTTCAAAAATGAACCGAGTATCTATCTCCGCCGAGCAGTTGCGTACCGCCGCTACCTCAGCCCACCGGGTGAGGTAATCAGTGGCGGTAATGATGTACCAGGCCTTGGAGTGTTTGGCGACCAGGGCGATGGGATCTACAAAATCGACAGCCCACTTTTCGAACGGCCGCAACACATGCACTGGGTGTAGCGGAAGCTCGTCCCGGTGAGAGGGCCTTCCTGTCCGCTGGCAAACATTGCAGCGCTTCACGTAGGCCTTATAGTCGGCATGTACCATCCGCCACCACAGGCCAGCTAGGAGCACCTTTCTTGCAGTGGGTTTTTCACCCACATGCCCTCCCGCAACACCGCTGTGACATTCCCACATTACCGCTTCTCGTTCGTGGTCAAGGACGCATCTGCGCAACACCTCATCGAGGCCCAGCTTGTATAGCTGCCCCGCGATCAATTGGTAGTCGGCTGCCCGGACAACCAGGTGGCGTCTCTGGAGCGGAGTGTAATCCTGAGGGCATTGTCCCGTGGTCAGATAAGTGGCAATGTCAGCCAAGTAATCTGGTACTGCTTCGACTCGGAAGAGGTCGGCATCCAGCAGCTGATCGTCCAACGAGCCTTTGTTCTCTCCCGTCTCCAACCTGGATAAATGATCGGAACCGACATTCAGCCTGCCGGGCTTGATAATCACCTCGAACGTGAATTCCTGGAAGAGTAGAAGCCAGCGACAGATCCGTCCTTCCAAAACAGGCTTATTCACCAAATACTTCAATGCAGAGTGGTCCATAAAGAATTTGAATTTGCCGCCCAGAAGATAGTGGTGGAACTTCTGGAGGGAGTACACCATCGCCAGCACCTCCCGCTCAGTCGTGGTGTAATTCTTCTCCGCATTCGATAGCTTGCGGTTGGCGAAATAGACCGGATGGTCGAGGGTTGTCTCTCCTGGTTGCGCCAAGATGGCTCCGAGTGCAATACTGGAAGCATCAATATGCACATGGAACTACTTATCCCAGTTGGGATGAACAAGTATGGGCGCTGTCGCCAACTTCTCCTTCAAGGTGTCAAGGGCCTTCCTACATTCCTCCGTCCATTGGAATACTTCTGACTTCCGCAACAGTTTCTCCAAAGGGGCCGTGATCTTTGCGTAGTTGCGGATAAACCGCCTGTAATATCCTGTGTGCCCGAGAAGTGCCTGCAACTGCTTCACGGTTTCGGGGGCTTCCATGTGCACTATGACCGTGACCTTGGCAGGGTCGACACAGACCCCTTTCTTGCACACCATGTGGCCTAAGAGTGTGCCGAATGGAACTGCAAAAATACATTTCTTCAAGTTCAAGGAAATCTGCAGCTGATGACACCAGTCAAACATTATACGTAAAAGGGTGGTGTGTTTCTTCAACAGGCTGTAGACGGTCCAGTCATCCATGTAGACCTCCAGGAACTTGTGAATGTACTCCCAGAAAGAAGCAATTACAATCTAGGAAAACACAGCTGATGCGTTCTTCAGACCAAACGGCATAACGTGGTATGCGAATGATCCCCACTCAGTGGTGAATGTCGTCTTTTCTTTATCTTCTTCGGCAATGCGCACCTGGTGGTATCCCAAAAGCCCATCAGTGAAGGAATAGGCTTCGTTTCCCGCAACATGATCTAGAACTTCATCACTGACAGGAGTGGGAAACGGATCATGGATGCAGGCATTGTTCAGACTCCGGTAGTCTACGCAGACACGTATCTTCGCTTTGTCCTTATTGTTCTGAATGACAATGGGACTCACCCACTCTGCTTCTTCTACTGGAAAGATGAGACCTGCAGCCAACATCTTGTCGATCTCCATCTTGACCTTTTCTTTGATACGTGGGTTCAGCCGGTAGGGTCGGTGCTTCACCGGCCTGGCCGCTGGTTTCAGCATGATGCACATTTCGCCAAGGTCCCCCTTGATCCCCTTCAGGTCTGCAACCGAGGACGGGAACAAGTCTTCGTATTCCTAGAGGAGGCTGAAAATTTCTTTTGTCGTTTCCTTGTCCCAGTAATCTCCCACCATTGCCAGCTTGGGTTTCTCGTCTGTTCCAATGTTCAGCTTCTTCGTCTTTAGTGGCTGTAAGTGGACTCCCTCAGTCGTCGGCTCTTCACTGATGTTCTGTTCGCCTTCCTTTTCGTCGAAATAGAGATGCCTGAGGTCCTCCAGACTATCATCATCTGGATCGCCGTCAATCCGTTGACAAACCAACTCGTGCCTGGCCTCAGGGCGTGACACAACCGGGCCCCCGTCGGGCTCGGGATGGCGGAAAAACAAGACCTCCTTGATTTCCTGTAGGGCCCGAGACTCCTGCGCCATATCCCCTTCAAACAAGAAGCACCGAACAAACTTATCCATGATGTCCTGCCAAGAGTAGGTTCCCCATTTCCACTCTTCCTCTAGGTACCAGGCCTGGGGGATTGTATCCAGGGAGTGGATAAACCTGTGGACCCACAGCTCCTCAGGGTACCTGGTGCTGCGCCACTACTCCTCACAAGCCCGCAAATGGTGTCGCAGGTCGGAAGTTCCATGATACTTAAGCATACCGCGAGGTCCTTCATCCTCTTTAAAGCGTGCTTGCAGAGCATCCGCCATGCGATCCCATCGCAACAGAGTGTAACGGTGATTTTTCCACCACCGGGATGACGTGGATTGCAAGGCCACATCCAAAAGTGGCATTCGGCTTTCGTCTGGGACCATGTCTTCCACCTTGGTAATAAAAGTATTGACAACTTGCATGTTTGACAGGGTGGGATATCCGCGGATCTCAGTCCCCACCCACCGGACTTGGGCAACCGTAGCACATCTCCGCGTGGTGGTCTCGTACCCCCCTTGCTGCCAGTCTTCCCACGCGAGTTTGGATCCGAGCTCCGAGCTCTGCACACTTCGCCAACTGACAGAACCAGTCGCGGTCGGGTTAATATAGTCGTCCCGCTGTCCTGCAGTCATCTGATAAAGGTGGTCCATCATCTGAGCATCCTCTCGATTGTCCACCATTTCTGTATATCGCGGGCCCTGATACAGGTCAAGGGGCTGGGTGACCCGTACCTCCCCATCCTCAAAGATCATCAGCTCCTTTTTAAGGTCGATGATGGCGTAATTCTCAAAAGCCCAGTCAATGCCGAGTAAGGCAGGATAAGGATCCTTGTCGCCCATGATATCAATAACCTCAAAATCGATGTATGTCTTCACCCCCGCAATGTCGACCTCGACACCCTCGAGTTGGCCGATTGGCAGAATACAGTACTAGTTCGCCATCCTGAGTTGGATTGGCGAGTAGGCCAGTCGTGGCCTTCTGAGGGCCTCGCACGTCTTTTGTGGCAGGATTTTGACGTCAGACCCCAAGTCCAGCATGGCATCGCTGATTTGGAATCCCGCAACCTGCGTGTTAAGCCGGAATTCTTTGCCTGATCATTGCTTGTTCCGCTTGACGCGCTGCACGTATTGAGCGGCAGCGTTTGCCGAATCTCTAAGTCTTGTGCGCCCCTGCAGTGCTCCTTCCAAAGCATGTTTGAGCTGTTGCCACAGTGCAGCGTTGTCAACAATCCTGAGGAATAGCTGGAGCCAGTCCTCGATCACAGTACCTGTGACGTTCTGCACCCCGGATTCTGGCAGCACGGGCTCCTCCAAACCTCCCACGTCCCGCAGCTGGGCAAACGCCTCAACTGTCTCCTAGAAATACTTCTTCTGGGCTTCGGTCCTGATTAACATCTTCGGGGATGCCGGCCGAACCACTCGTGCTGGCTCCTTCCCATGGGCATCCTCCCCAGTTTTCTTCCCGCCCCTCGTCACGATCGTGACGTTCTGCATGTCCGGGGTCGCGGTCCCTTGCGGCTCTGAGTTTATCAGATTCGCTCCCCTCTGCCTCGCCCGTTCTTCCCACTTCTTAATGAGCTCCGGACAGTCCTCTGTGGCATGGGCGTTCACCCGGCACTGGGAACACCAGGGTCATCGCAGGAGGGGACATTCTCGAGCCACGTGACCCTCCTGGTCATAGTTGTAACATTTCACCGGACCACGTCCGCCTGTGCGGCCTCCCCGCATGCCGCCGCCTCTTCCCCTTGGGGCCTCATTCACCCTGTAGGAGGGATGATCCAATCGATCCGCAAGTGCGTCGAGAGCCTTGCACTACTTAGTGTTGTGAGTCGGGGAAACACAAAATTCGCAGTACACATTGTTTGGGACAGTGGAGTATTTCTGTAATATCGGGCACATCTGAGGAGGATGCCCCAGCGTTCGGCAAATCTCGCAGTACTCTATGGTGGAGGAACCTGGTTGAGGTGGGAACCCCGCGTAAGGCGGTTGCGGCTAGTAGACCCCCTGCGGACTCATTTCCGCGCCACCACCAGGTGGTGGACCCCCCTGGATTGCCGCGACCGAGGGTCCTACCCCTGCGCCATGCAACCGGGGACACTCGGTTGCGACGTGGCCCTCGACCAGGTAATGAGTGCACCAAACATTCGGCCGCACTGGTCTCACCGACTGGAGTTCCTTGAGTTTTTCAGTCAATTTGGAGAGCTAGTGTTGCAATCCGATCAAAGAAGGATCTTGCGGGGCCGGCCCCCCCCGGTATTCCTGGGGGTAGCCCGCCATGGCTTCAATCTTCATGGCCTGCTCCAAAGCGTCCTGCATATTATCAATCTTTTGCTGAGTGAGAGGGGTTCGTGTCAAGGGAAGCAGAGCCTTGATAAACCAGTCCCTCTGGTGGTTCGGATCGATCGGGTAGCTGAGTTTCCCGATCGTGTCCTTGAATCGCCGCATCAACTCCCATGCGGTTTCACCTTCCTTCTGCTTAATTTCCCATAGCTCGGACAGGCCCTGCTGGTATGTCTGGGGAAGCTTGAATTCGCGGACAAAATCCCGCTTTACGTCCGCAATTACAGGGTTAGGATGTGCCTCGGACCACTTGATAAACCATCGCAAAGCCCTTTCTCTGAGCATGGTTTGGAACTCTATTAACTTCCCTGCGTCTGGCATCTGCCGAGCCCTCCAGATGGCTTCGCAAAGATACCAGTGTTGCTCTACATCATCATTACCCTGGCTAGAAAACTCTGGATATCGGGTGAAAGATCCAGCCATGTGTACTTGCGGAGTATTGACCAGGATAAATCCTCCAGGTCCTGGTTGCGTAACGGTTCCACTAGGAAATACAACACTACTAGTGACGCTGCTATTACCGGACGTTACTGACGCTGATGAACTACGGTATGACTGACTCAATGCTCGTAACTGAATGAAAATATTACTTAAAGGTTGATATAGTACCAGGGGAAGGTGGGGATCTTGGCCATGCAGAATGTGGGAAGTAGGGCTGCTTGGAGAGGTGAGTGCTGTCTGCTCTTGAAACATCCGCTGCATCATGCCGTGCCATTCGTCATCGGAACTCTCTTCAGGCTGCATCTTTTCATCGTCTTCGCTAGTCACCATCTCTCTTCCTCACGTCACTGGGCTCCCATGCACTTGCCGCACTTCCACTGCTGTCCTGTCTTCTTCCTGGGTACCCAAATCCATAATTCCTATCCTCGGAGGCACCCCCTTCTGATTTTTCCTCTCGATCTCCCGTCTCTTCAAATCTTGCACACCCTTCTTCTCCACCTATCGGCGATCTGTGCCCGCCGATGCGCACGTCGCTCCCTCAACTCGCGTGCGGCCTCAACATCCATTCCCCGCTCCCCGCTTTCACATTCTACGTACCATCGGTCCTCTCAAACCTTCCCCTAGCACGGGTGGTTTACGCTTCCATACTCGTTTTGTGGAATTCAATCAACCCTTCATCCACCATCAGAGCTTTAATCCACAGCGGAATCTCCTTAAGCAGCTTCCCTCTTAGCCTTGAGTGGAAGACAGCCTCGACTTTCGAGAAAGATTGATAGCACTCAACAACAAACTCCACAGTGTATCCTTCCAATGTGGTCCTTACCCAAAAATCCACCGCGCGGGTTAGTTCAGTGTTCACCCGATGCAGCGCCACCAGATCTTCGTGCGCCCACCTGCGGTTTATCTCCCACAAGCCCTCGCGAGGCACCATCACTCGTAATCTCTGCAACCAATTGTAAAGGTCAGTAGGGAACCTTCCCCAGAAAATTTTGTACGTATCACTGGCTGAGTCAGAGAAAAGGACGAGCTCCTTGATCGCCGCCTCCTTCTGCTTGGTCAGCTCTGCTTGTTGAGTAATGAATTGGTCGAGATGATTATCCCACCATCGCCATATCTCTCCTTCGAAAATCCTCAATACCATGATCTAGTTCCCCTCAGAACATGCAGGTCCCGGCAACGGAACCATTTGTTGGCGAGGAATCAGGTCTCGCGGACAAGACCCAAGTTCAAAAGTTGTGGCCAACAAAGGGGTCCGATGTAGTCTAGGATCACGCCGACATTTTCACCTTACTCCGGAGAGCAGAGAGTCTCCCCCGATGCGTGCCACAACCACATGCAGAAGGGGATGAGATCAATGGCAAGGAACAGAGTCGCAACTCATGACGGACAACACATCGATTATATAGACAGAGTCATATACGCAATAGCACTTAAGAAACAGTCAGAAATTCACAAATAAAATTTTAAACCAGCGTAAACACATTACATGCATGTAAACCTCTCATTGAGATAGCAACCTTCCATTGTATTAATCTCTTGGCCAAGCACATGATTACATAGCATTTTCAGAGATAGCTTACAACTTTGATACAGATGTCTTATGAAATAGAAAGGTAGAATAGAGAAGAGTCGGAACCATAGAAGTGTCATGTATGATTCCCGGTAGTCGCTCTGCGCTTCCTCTCCTGCTACGAGCCTCGCAACCTCTGTAGTCTCCCTTTCTTTCAGTCGGGTGACTGTTATTTATTCACCCGCTATCGCGACTATCAGTTCCTCTATGTCTTCTCTTTAGCTGCTCCCAGCTTCTTCTGTTATCTGCGTGTTCCACTTTTTGTCTTCTGTTGTGTGTTTTCTTCATCTCTACTTGTACATGTTCTATCTTCAGCTATCTCATGCTTCCGCACCACCTTGATAGCTCCCCAACTCCTGGTGGTTGCGACGCAGTCGCGATTGCCATGTGTCTGCATGCCGCAACTCAAAAGGTCAAAATTCAAAATGTTCTAACCAAGATTTCAAAAACAAGGGCCCCAACAAAAATAATTTAGGAAAGAATTCTTTTATATGAAAATAATGGTGAAAGTTCTCTATGAGGAGAGAAGCACAAGTATGCAAGGTGAGAGCTGCAATATTCCAAATGGAGACAAGTATTCAAAAGGAGAAGAAGGAGATGGACACAAGCCTCCAAAATGTAATGAGAAAGGTGAAAAACCACCTTTTACACCACCATTCTCCTCACCACCATCTTCACCATCATCTTCTTCCACAACAAGCCCTTCAAAAACACCCCCACAATCTCCAAAAGGTCATGGTAAAACTCCGTTTTTAAAGCTTGACATTAAGTTTGATTTTTCTATGTCTGATGGAGAGGTAGATTCTAAAATATTAGACAATTGGGTACGTTAGCTTGAAGTGTATTGTAGGATACAAATAATTAAGGATGATAACACAAATATTTAGCTTACTTCACTAAAATTGGAAAGTGCAACACTTATTTGGTGGGAAACCAAAATTCAAGAGGACATGAAGAAACATGATAAGGTCTTAACCTCTTGGAATGATTTTGTTGCTACCTTAAGGAGACAATTTTATCCATTAGCATACATGCAAAATGATATAATGGACTAGAAAAATTTTAGGCAAGGTAAAGGATAAAGTGTGCAAAGATATACTCAAGAGTTTAGGAGAAGAACACTAATTTTTGGTGTAGATTTGACATCTCAAGAAACTTTGTTAAAGTACATTGGAGGTTTGCATAGTTACCTAAGGCATATTATTCTCATTTTTAATCATTCAAATTTAGATGAAGTATGTGTACATTCCACACATCTAGAGGAAAGAGGGAAACATGTTTCAGAGGAGACAAGTGAGGATACCTTTGAGTCTGAAGAGAAAGGAAAGGGTAAGTTCAAGGTTAAAGGTAAGAAGAATTCTTCCATAAAGATGGAGAAAGGAAAACTCACATGCAAACATTGTTCCAAATATGGGCTTGATGAATATCATTGCTGGAAACTTCATCCAGAGATGAGACCCAACAAGCTTAAAAACAAGGATAAGGAGAAGCCAACTGCTACAATAACACATGATTTAGGTTCTGATTCTGAAGATGAAACAAAGATCACCGAAATGGGTTTGAAACGTAAGGAAATTGCAAGTACTAGTTCTTCAAATTGTCTCAATAGTACTCAAGGTTATGAAACAAGAATTGAACTTTTCCATGTTAGAGTTATTTCAAAGCATACCAAGATTGACACCCTATTTGATAGTGGCTCATAAGCAAACTTTATTTCTGAAGATATAGTGAAGAAGTTGAATTTAGAAAAAATTCCCCATTCAAGACCTTATTCTTTAGGTTGGATATGTAAGAATGAAAATTTGCAAGTGATGAGGAAGGGCATACTTAGATTTGCAATTACTACAAAATTTCTCGATGAAGTTGAATTTGATGTTGTTCTGCTTGATATTTCTGGTATTGTTTTGGGTAGCCCATATCTTTATGATAGGAAATAAATCTTTCATTGCCATGAGAATAAGTATCACTTGTTCAAGAATGGGATTGAGTACATTTTTAGAGTGCATAGTAAGAAGATGAATTTGTCTCTTATGCATGCTGGAAAAATGAAGAGAATTTTGAATGCTAGTTAAAAATTTCTTTGTTAATGTTCAAGCATCAAGATGTTGTGAATGAGGCCTTCTAAGTTGATGCATCATCTAAAAATTTTGAGTTCTTTGAGGATGCTAATGGTTGTGATAAGATGTTTTAGGAGTCTAACATGTTGCTTCGTAAAAGAGGTAAACATGATGCAGTAAAATTGTAGCAGCATGCATCATTATTGAGCAGTGATGTGCACAAGATGCCATTGCAAGAGAGTGCAAAGATAAAAGAGCAAGCGCCAAAGAAAATTGAAAAATAGGGAATTGGGTTCAAAAGTTATTCTTGTGGGTTTCAAATTTTTTTTTCTTTGGTGCTTGTTGTTGCATGGCAATGGTGATCACATCTGGTCAAGAGTCGAGTCAAGCACAAGGAAAGACAAGCTAAACATCATCATGTTGACAGTGTTTGAGGTGAGAATAATTTCAAGTTGTTTAAGTTTCCTTTGATTAACAACCGAGGAGGGAACATGTATGTTTCTTCAATGGAAATTTTATGTTCTACAAATTCTAGGAAATTGCAGCAAGATGGTATCTACAACAACAATTCAAGGTCTCCAAATTTGGGGAGAAAAAATGTTTTTCATGAAAAGCTCAAATTGTTGAATTCAAGCAAATTCCAGTGGATTGAGATTGGAAGGGTGAGGGGGTTGTAGTCTCATCCAAATTTTTAGTAATAAAAGATATTTTTGGGTCCAAAAGCTTCCAGTGGGGAGGAGTGATTAGGTGCTAAAAAATATGCTCAAAAATGAAAGTTGTTAGAATGGTGTGGAACCTAAACGATCATGTAGATCTCCTCATTCTAAATCTGATGCAAATTGTTTCGCAGAAAACTGACAACGTATGCTCTTGGAAATGAGTTTTGTTTATTTTCCCAAATAGGGAAATTTTCCAAAAAGGGCAGATGATTAGGAAAATTTTTGGGCCAGTGGCAGGTTGTCCTGTGGCTTCTTCTGGTTGGTGGAAAGTCAAATTTTTTGGGCCTACCAGAGCTAGACACATGGCAAGACCTAAATGGTTCCGTTTTGGGAGAATTTGATTGGGTGGTTGGTAGCCAACCACATGCTACCATGTGGCCCAACCGGAGGCCACCATGTGGCAACACGGGGGCCACCAAAATTTGGTTGGTATGCCAAACTAAACCGCATTGGATTCAAACACTGAAACTCACTCCGAATAGCGCAACACCCTCATCGGTCAGGCTACATTAAACCTTGTTAAAAAATATGGCCAAAACCATATTTGAATGTTATGTTGGTGAAGTTTGGGGGTAAGGGGCCATGGCTTAGCCCTGACCCTCCCATAATATCCATATAACCCATGGCTTAGGACCAGGGGCATAGCGCGACAGATCCCACCGAATTTTTAATTAATTTTGTTTTAATCCTTGATTATAATGTTTTAAAATTCATATTTATGGCGTTATTGGGTATTTTAACCGTCCGACAATTTCGCATGGAATTCCACAAATTTGTTGCCCAATTAGCTGAAATCATGGCGAATTTGTAGGAAGTTCTAGATTTTGGGGAATTTGTGGTGTGATTAGTAGCAAAGCTAGGGAGGCTCATAAATTCTTCAGTTTTTGACCAATTTTGGAGCAAAAAGAGGCTAGAAAGGAATTTTTGATAGGCCTAAAGCTAATGGAACATATTTTGAAGCCATTTGAGCACTGTAAATGTATGAAATCACCATTTTGAGCATAATGATATAGGGCCAAGCCATTGGAAGATGGACCAAGGAGACGTGGCCCATGAAGAGTGAACTCCTTCAGCACTTGTTGTGTTGTGGTTATTTTTATGGTGTATTTGTTTGTTGTTTCTGCTATTTTTGAGTTTAAATTTATGCTTTATGTGTTTAAGAATTTAACATAAAGGCTCATAAAAATCAATTTTTAACACTTGCAATTTATAAATCCTCAAGCACATTTACATTAAGATCTCATACAGATCACCTTGGGCAACCCTTCCCCTTCAGACTTGATCACTTTGTTAAAAAAACAATGTTTTGAATTCCATACATGATTTCAACCTTCAAAAAATGTGTACAGACGTGGGTACCTCCATATAGAACCCACATGCATAATTTAAAATATGAAAAAAATATATAATATCCTATTTTTTGGGTGGTGTTTGCAGGTTTCACCGAAAGCCCACCTACAAGAGCTTGCGGCCTAAATGAATAAAATGATTTTGGGTGATATATATATACACCTCATGGGAAGGCCTAAATGAGAGAAAAAGAGATAGGATATCAATACTATAGTCTGTTGGTCCCCAGTCAAGTCTGAGTTTCCCTGTGCCTCCTACACTCTCAGTTATAGGAAACCCTTGTTTCCTCATAGTGATGTTGATCTTACATTATATGACATCCATGTGTATATTCTTGAGAGATGATTGTTGAGGCTTGGGATAGACGGATGCAGAGGATGGTTTCACTTGGAGTCATGGTTGAATTAGGTTGTATTCTTTCATATTATTTTGTCGATATCAATAAAGAAGCTTTGTATTGTTCCCAAATGTTATGGTCTTATGCTATGATTCATGTTATGATCTTATGATTTATGAATCATGATTTATATCTTTATGCCTAATGATATAACATTCATATTATATCCATGCTTTGAAATACTTTTTGTATACATGATTCTCTGAGCTTTGTTGCAGGTTTCATTGCCGTGGAGGAAGCAAAGGGTTTGGACCCTGTGGGGATGACACCAAACGTAGGATATATGGGTATCTTATTCCAACCTCAATTTAGTAGTTTATGTATTAAGACTGCTTAATTGTTGGCTTCTTGTTAATTGATTTCCCTTCGATCTCTTGGGGTTCTCAACCCTTGCCCTTAGGAGATTTTTCTCGCAACAACATTGGCGACTCTGTTAGGGAATAAAATCTTGTATTTCCTCAAGGGGGTTGTTTGTATCTTGATTTCAGGCTGTTTATTTGGTTTCTTATTTTTTCCAGTGTCTTTTTCGTGTTTGTAGTCTGAGTAGGTAGTCTGATCTTTTGGATATGACCTTTAATTTTTATTTTTCTTTACTGGTTTATATATACGCACTTTTATTGCACATAGTAGCATACGTACGCACTTTCTATCAAAGAAACTTGCATATATGCTAGTTTTCTAGGGATCAGTCGCATATATACGTGAGTATGTCTCTATACAGTCGCATGTGTTTGAGTTATTTTTGAATTTTTCAAATTCTTCCCTCAGTAATGGGTCTTTCTGGATTTCTTTTGCTTTCTTAGGGTCATTGATAGTCTATAAGAGTCTTGCTTTTTATTGTTATCATATTTCCTATCTCTTTTTTCAAAAATACCTTTTCAACCTAGGGTTTGCATTTTTGGTGAAGTTTTTTTTTTGAAGTTTGGGTTTATTCCTTCTTTGCGAAGTTCTTGACTGTTATTTGTATTTCGGATAGTGAATTTATTTTCAGTTCGCTTATAATCCAATCTTTTCACTACTTTACTTTGCATTCTTGAAGTTGACCTATTTGGTTTATTTTTTATTTTTGAGAAGTGTTTTTGAAATCTTGGAAATATTTTTAGCTTCTTGAAATCTTTCTTGCTTTCTGAAGCCTTTATTATTTTGTTCAGATCAATTTATTCAAGTTTTTGATCTCTCTTCACTTTAAGTATTATCATATTTAGGATTGTTTGTGGCTTGTGAAGTTTGAGGTATTTTGTGATTGATTTTGATCTTGGAGTTATTGGTTTCTTTGTCTTCTCGAAACTTTATTTATCCTTAAAAAGAAAAAGATAAAATTTTTTATTTTTTTTGTGTTTATTTTCTTTGTTTTGGTTTTTGGTCTTTTTGGTTTTCAAACAAGTGTGAAAATATTTGCTTAAAGTTGAAATTTGTTTCGTTTGGGATATTTTTTCTTGGTATTTGTTTCTCCTTATTTATCAAATTTTGGCTTTTGATCTTTGAAAGAACACATTTGTTTGTTTAATAGCAATCTGTAAGATCTTGCATTTTAAGCATTCTAATATGCATTAAGATAGATGAATTCTAGGAATTTAGTTCTTTTATTAGTTTTTTAATGTGTGAATGTAAAATTGATTAAAAAAAAGAGATTTTTTCTTTATTAGGTTTCTCGTAGAACCTTAGTATAAATCACTTTTCATTGAAGAAAATGAGTTGCATTTTCATGTAGCTAGGTTTTCTATTGATTTCTTTTTGAGTCAAAACACTATCAGTTGCACTTCTATTTCCCTATGTCCTAAATAACAACTAATTAAAATCAACCACTTAATGTAAAATGAACTAGCCTTTTATTTTTATCATAGTTAGATCAACTAGTCTAGGGAATTTAGGGTCTTTGAATAGGTGTGTGGAGAGTAAAATATCTAAGGCCACTCCAAACTGAAACATAGAAGTTGATTAAAGAGTGAAAATCTTGTATTGTTAAGTTGTCTGGGAAAGCTCTAATAACACATGAGTTAAGCACAAGGACGAGTGAAGACAGGGAAATAGAGACTCCCCCTCTCCTACTTGTTGGATCCTGCACTCACTATTGTTCTACCCTGCTTCCGATATGAGCTGGTGACATTAGTTTCCTTTCCTAGATACCACATAGGTGGTTACAAGGGGAATACCTATGGTACCTGAGACAGACACTATATCACTTTTATAGTACTTCTGGAGGGTGCCCTTGTGAAGCTCTGGTACTTGCACCGACAAAGGCTATTGTCTGTATGTCAATGTAACTATTTCTGATACCTTCGTACGTAGGATTGGGCCTTCGTCATCCCAAAATACCTTCAGAAGGCCCCTTTTTCTACTTTATTTTATTTTTGTGTTCGTTCCTAATCACCCAGAGTGGAAATACTTGGGAGTTGTTTGCTTGTATGTATATTTAGGACTTTATAGTGGAGTTCTCTTTGCTCTTTGTATTAAGTTGGATTTAGGTGGATTTTTGTCTTGTCACTTTGAGCCTTTGCTTCTGAGTGTCTAGACAACCATTCCACTAGTCTTGAAAGGCTCTTGATCTTTATTTTGAAATTGTGGAGTTGCCTCCTTAAGGGAAAAGTTTAGATTGTGCATCTATCTTCCTTGAAAATTCATTTGAACTATCCCATAAGGGGAGGATATGTGTATAATTTGGGTATGACCAATACTCCTGTGGATGTCAACTAAGGGACCCCTCGAAAAGGGGAACCTTTTTCTTTTCATTTCTTTGGAAATGTTGGTACCCCATTGATGGCCACCTTGATTATTTATGTATTAAATTGTTAATCTTTCATAAAGCAACATTGTTATTTACTTTGATAGTTACATTTATCCATTAACATATTGCATTCACCCCAAATATTTTTTCCATTGTACATATATATATCATTAACCATCAAAAAATGAAACTATATGGAAAGAGAAATACCATCATCAACATCATCATATAAGCAACGGAAAGCAAAAGATCAAAGGAAGAGAAGCATAAACACATAGACACACCAGGATTGGTTTGAGACTAGAGCAAAAACCACTATGGGGAAAACCCTTGGAAAATATTCTTCTTAGATCTTCATTGAATGTTTCAAAAACAAGAGTACAATGATCCATGAGTACATATCTTTACAATGCATAAAATGAATATCATACAAGCACTAAAACCATACCCATACTTCTGCATGAAGGAAAATTAATCTGAGAGCTAAAATGCACTAACACTGGCTGTAGAAAACTGATGAACAAAACTAATACTAAATGAAGACTGAAGTTTCTTCTACAACTGAAACAAATAGATCTAATCTGTAAACCAACAAATCTATAATACCAAAACTCAGATCTGATAGATCACCAAGTGATCTCATCTCAAATGTTCTAGATCTAAATCCAAGAGACTGTTATCGATTGTTGTGACGCAATTGTGACTGAATAACTAATGTATGGAAGCACCGCACAATCAATTGAAGGTGATACAAGTCTAATCTTCCCAGTAACTCTTTGATCCATGACCTTAACATGATCAAACCACGACTGAAGGAGTCTGAGCCGCTACCACAACGTTCTGTGCCCACAACTGAGGGTTTGAATACCTTAGAACCCTCACTACAAGAAAAAGACCCTCTAGCAGAGGTTATATAGGAGGGTTTTAATGTTATAAAATTGGCTAAAATTGTCAAAAAAATTAATTTTGCAACATCTGTTTATGGTTATGGAGGTTTTGGCAAAGCTTTTAGTGGAAATTCAACATAGCTAAGAAAAATGGGCGGCGAGAGGTTCTTACGGATGTTTTTTTTCATTGGTGCGCTACTCTAGATTTAACGCACCAGTGCATACATTTAGAAGGAGCCTCGGGGTGGTCGAAGGAGAATGCACTTGGTTGTTAAGGTATAAAACCACACCCGTTGTACTGTTGGTGATACAACGCACGGGCCATTCTAATTGGTCTTGGGATTTGTGTGGTGCCATAGGTCGTATCAACACACTAGTGTGTGGACTTATAGAAATGCACCGGTGCTTAGTATCATACAAATGCACTAAGATTTATAATTGGTATAAGTATTCGTGTCGTGCCCAAAGGTCATACAAATGCACCAGTGCTTATAGGCACATAAACACCCCAGTGTGTAGTATCACACAAACACACCGATATTTATAATTGCTATCGGTATTCATGCGGTGCCCATAGGTCGTACAACGACACCGGTGTGTATAGACACATAAACGCATCGATATTTTTAATTGGTTTTGGTATTTGTGTGGTGCCCATAGGTCGTAGAAATGCACCGGTGTGCTGGAGAATACAAATGCACTGGTGTACAGTAACTGACACGCACCGGTTTTTATTTTTTTATTTTTTAGAAACATCGACTTGTGACAGTGCAATTATTGTGATTGTTTTATATTCATTATTCATCAAAAGTCGATGAATCTTATGAAAATATTCATATTAATTAAATTTTTATTAATGCATTTGAATGTGATGGTTGGATTAATTTGTTATATCATATTATAATTATTATGGTTTTTTAAAATTCATTATTCATCAAAAGTAGACACATATATATCTTATAAAAATTTTCATATGAATTAAATTTTTATTAGTGCATTTGAGAACGATAATGGAGAACGCAATAGTGACAATGGAGAACACAATAGAATAAATTTAAACATATTTTATTATATCTATATTAATAAGACAATATTTGTCATACAAAATGGGACAATTATTGGTATCCCTTTGTCTTTCAATTGGGACACTATGTACATTACATTAAACAAAATGTCTGATTTCACAAACATATTTCAAAAAATACAACGCCTTGCTTTGATATCCAAACATATTGATCATCAATCTTCGCTTGAACTGTTGTCACTGCTAGAGCTACTTCCATGACTTGGGTTATTAATATATTTATAAATAAATTCTCAACTTTTCAGGTAAAAAATAAATATCAAGACACCGGTGCACCTTTCATGATGTATGCACCGGTGCATGTGGTTATTAAAATTGCACCGCCAAAACAATATAATAGACCATACAGTGCGTGGGGTATTATAAATGCACCACACAAACAGTGTAATAGATCGTACGATGCTATCCTCGTAACATGGAGCACCGGTGCCCTATTTTAGATATGGCGCACTGATTTAAAAAAAATGTTTTCAAATTTTTTATTACACAGTACTTGCGTGGTGTGCTTGGTTACGCAGGGTGCACCGATAAAAAAAAATCTATTTTTTCCAAAAATTCACGTAATGGCCGAATGGATTGGGATCGGACTATGCAAGTCATCTTGTGGGTTGGATGTCAATATAAAATGAAAATCCCTAATTTTAAAATCACATAAACAGGAAGAAGAAAGGATAAAAACAAAAAAATGAAGGGTTTAGGGTAAAAATGGATAAAACTACAGAAAAAGTAAAAAAAATAATCAAATTTAATCACGAGATGGTTTGAAATTATATGATACAGGGTTTGAATCACTAGAGGTTTGGTTTCTAATTATCTGAATACTTTTGTTCGAACGTATTTCGCTGCTCCATAGTGCCCTTATGCTCTCTTGCTCCAGGTATGTCTCCTGCAAATATATGGCTGAAAATTTTAGCAAAAATAGTGAAATAATGAAATGTGTTTAGTATTTAAAGTATTATTTTATGAAATTATATTTTCGAAAATATTTTGCCACCCATTTTTCAATTTGCCACTTTTTTTTTTTCACTTAAAGAAAATAGAGTTGCACTTTATTTATTTGTGTTTATTTTTCATCAGTGTGTCACTTAATAGCACTGCACCAGTGTGTCTTTTTGTAACACCGGCACCGGTGCGATTATATGTACAGTAGCACCGATTTGTGGTTAAGGCACCAAAATTACTTTTAGGTGTGTACACCAAAATTTAGTGAACTCCAACCATAGAAATTGAGAATTAGAATTTTGTTTATTCTTGAGACTTAGAATTAGAATTAAAATTGAGAATTGGAATTGGATAAATTCTTGATGGAAATAACTATTCTTCCAATGCATTTTTTTTATTGCAGGAGGTCCCCACTGATTATGTGGAGAGAATACAGTGTGGGGTGTGTGAAGATGCAATACTCTAGGGCCCAAGTGGGAAATTGTGGCATGTGAACATATTATAATTGGCACTTAACTATTTGCAACCAATATGTTTTAGAATATAATCTGTAGATAGATGGATGGCCTGCCAACAATTAGTACATATAATCTGCAGAAGGGTAATTTTCTGGGAGCAATGACAACGAGTCCTTCATTCTGAATTTGTTAGTAGAAGAAGACTGATTTTCGACTAGACGATGCAGTTATTACATGTGGAGGCAATGATTTCCCATAGAAAATGAGTATAGGGTTGAGCAGAGGAAAGACATTGCAAAATAGGCTATTACATTATATTTTCCAATGGGAAACCGATTTTTAGGAGGAAATATGGTAGCTATAGGTATCTATGCTTTTATTCCCATGGAAATGGTCATTAGATTTCCATTTATAATACAAGAAATTTTTTTAGTAGTTTCATCCATAAGACCACAGCTCAGACAAGTTAGAGATGCCATTCAGGTTCAATTGAAATCCGAAGATGTGATTTCATGTGATGTCAGCTTTGTCAGTAAATTTTTTTGTAAGCCAACCGAAGCTTGGCCAATACTCCCAGCTGCTTTTAAACGCATTCTGGAGAATCTCTCCCTTCATGGGACCTAACAACCTGATCAACAACGTCAATTGATCTTTCTCTGCTGTCCTTAAGGGAATGAGAATCCTTCCCTTCCTGGTGCCTCTTGGCTTTATCAACTACCTTGATTGATCTTTCTCTTCCATCAACTCTGCTCTCCATTTCTCCATGATGGGACCTCTTAACCCTATTGCTGACCTCAATCGAATTCTCTCTGCCAGTCTCAACCTGTATTCTGCCGAGCTCTATAGCTGTCTGCATCCCTGTAAGAGTCTTTGTCCGTCTTTCTGTTTGAATCACTCATTTTCTCTACTATAAAATTCTCAGCCAAAATTCGAACTCTCGTATTTTCAAACCCTCATCTCCTCAGAAAAATTCTTGCTCGTGATTCGAACCCTCCGCTGCTCAAATACTGCACTTTACATAATAACCTTGTTCTGGTGTGCGCTGTTTTATAGGTGCACTGAGGCGGTTTGTAAGATCGAGGTTTTTGTTTGGTGCGGTGTTTTATGAGGCACCGATGCGGAAGAGTTGTGAAGCACCGGTGTGTCTGAGTAATAAGACGCACTGGTGCGTGTTATGATGATAAGCACACCAGACTGTATAAAGTTATTTTTTTTGTATGTAAGATCATAATAAAATAATGATAATTCTAAAATACATGTATTTATTTGCATTATTTCTAAACTTTATTATGTTACAAAATTTCATATTATTCTAGATTTATTATTTTACAATTATTTGCAAATTTACAAATTTAAATATTTTAATAAAATCATTTCACATTAATACAATTAAAATTTTACAAATATTTTACATCAATTACAATTAAAATTACAATTAGAATTAGAATTACAATTACAATTTTAATATTACATACAATTACATTTACAATTAAAATTTTGCAATTACAATCATTCACAGTAATACAATTAAAATTTTACGAATATTTTACATATAATTATAATTATAATTAGAATTACATTTACAATTACAATTACAATTTTACAAATATTTTACATACAATTACAATTAAAATTACAATTACAAATACAATTACAATTTTAGAATTTTGCATACAATTAGAATTAGAATTACAATTTTACAACTTGTCATATATACAATTACAATTAAAATTACAATTACAATCATTTCACAATAAATTAAATATTACAATTACAATTAAAATTTTGCATTAAATATTTTACATACAATTACAGTTAAAGTTACAATTACAATTACAAATACAATTGCAATTTTAGAATAATACATACAATTAGAATTAGAATTAGAATTTTACAATTTGTCATATATACAATTACAATTAAAATTACAATTACAATCATTTCACAATAAATTAAATATTAAAATTACAATTTAAAAAAAAAAAAATCAGTATGAAAAAAACGCCGTTATCAAAACAGTTCAACATTCAAATCAAAAGCTCATTACAGATATATCCCAATTGCAGTTAAACGAACCTACATTTGTGTTCAAGTCCTGTCCCTCAAAACCAATCTAAATCAGGTCATATTTTTACGTACCTTACAACATTCCTCTCAATACCTATCAATTAATCTACAATAAAACTTATTTCGCAGCATACAGATGATTGTCAGGTCCAACAATATTAGATTATGCAAATACCATCAAAACAATCAGTATGCACCATAACTAAATAATAAGCAGATAAATAGAGCAATACACGCTCGCTTATTTTTTCGGGCTCTCTTGAATTGCATTTAGCTCACTTGATAAGAACTAGTCCATCTGTTAAATAAATACTGTCCATAACTATACCTTTTTTTCACATAATTGTCATTGAAAAAAATATGAACTCCTGCAATCTGCTCAAAACCTGTAATCTTCTCTGTTAGCACCCTAAAACCATCAGATTGTTTAGAATTAAGAAAACAACATCGATCCCTTCGCCCCCCTTTCCTCCTCATCAAATAACTCATAGTGAATTTTTGTGAATCTGCCTTGAAGGCCTTGTTTTGACAATGTGTCAGCTTGAGAGTTTTTTTCTCTGTAGATGTGCCTGAAGGATATAAAAGATAATTTCATCCTCTGAGTTTCAATTCTTAATAGCCAACGAGATAGGATATTTTGGTTTATAAGGGCCTCATGGTTTAAGTGGTTGATTAGAATTTTTGAGTCACCAAAAATGGAAATTTTATCAATCCGAAGATGGTTTGCAAACCACATTAATCCCCACAGTGCTAAGATCTCATCCCTCATGTTAGTTCCAACGCCCCCATACCAAGAGAGCTTATAGTGGCAAGAAGGGGATAATAATAACCAAGCACCACATCCAGAATTTTGATATTGTGCTGCTCCATCGAAAAACCCTGTCGGATAGCTGATTTCATGAGGGTGATTTCGGATGGATAAATCCACAGGGGGGTTTTCTAATGTCTTCCTTTTATCTAGTTCCATTAGGATCTGATTGCACATCATATCTGGCTCACTTATTTTTTCCTCAAATATCCTCCTATTTCGACATCTCCAGATGCACAAGTGGAACAAGATCACCAGATGTGTGTACAGCTTTCCTTTTCCCCCCCATTGAATAATACAACTCTCAACACTATCAACCACAGGAATGTCACATTTCATTTTCCTGCATAAAAAATTTAAAATCCATCTGGAAAATGAGCACTCATAAAAAATATGACAGTTTTCATCGTAATACTTCCCGCACAACAAACAGATCCCAGGACCATAGAAACCTTTTTTTTGCAGGTTCTTCCAGGTTAGGTTCTTATCTCTCCAGAGGTCCAGCCAGAAGAAAATAGAATGTTTCTTTTGAACTCTAGTTTGCCATAACTCCTTTAGCCAGAAAGGTTGTCTATTGTTTCCCCTAGCATGCATCATTGAAAAGTATAGATCCTTCACCACAATTTGTTCCCTTTGTGTCTTGCCCCCCCAACAGATTTTATCACGCTATCTATTTTTTTGAAGACCCAACCCTCTTAAATAGTCACAGTAACCTACCCATTCAACCTCCATTGTTTTAGGTAATCCCAGTTGTCTGGCGGTTTTCCATATAGGATCTCCTTCTGCCAAGTTAAAATTTGGCCCATCATAAATATACCCCTCTGGTGTAATAGTGATATGATGTTATCCGATAGAAAGTGGACTTCCTTTGTAATTCCCACTGATTTGGATCCAATAAGAATCATGTTTCCAGCACCAAACTGCCATCTTAAACAATCTCTAAAAGACTGCCAGATTTTCCTGAATCCTTTCCAAATAGGAGAGCCTCTCTGTACCTGAAGATCCACCCCTATATACAGGTCCTCGATCATTTTCAGTTTAAAATATGTTTTCCATAATGTTTTTCCATATACCTGAGCTAGTAAGACATCTCCAAAATGACTTCATCAGAAGAGCATTGCCAAAAGTATCCTACTCTATAATTCCCCATCCACCTAATTCTTTGAGAGTAGCTATATCCTCCAACTTTTCTAGATGAAAACTAGATTTCCCAAGACCCCCATTCCAGATAAATTGAGCCACGATCCCTTTAATTGTCTTCTTAATCTTCCTCGGGATGCAATATAGATGAGCCCAGAAAATGGTGATCTGCTAGAGAACTTCCTGAGTCAGAACTAGCCTACCTCCCCTAGATAACCACTTGCTGGCCCACGAATTGACACGGTACAGATACTTATCAATGGTCCATTACCAATTGGCCACAAAATAGCTAGTAGCTTTTAGGTTGAAACCCAGGTAGGTGAAACCCTCACCCATATTAGCAATACAGACAGGAAAAATGCTCTGAATGAAGTCCAAGTCCTCCTTTGATCCCATAAGATGGTAGAAGAAGGAATTTCCTAGATTTGCTTCCATACCCGAAGCATCACAAAAAATCTTGAAGATCTGGTTTAGCAAGCTCCAACTTTCTTTAATCATCATCCAAAAGAATAAAACATTGTCCACGAAGAGGTTACGAGTAATGTCCTCCAAGTTTGATATGGATATACCTGTGTAATCACCGTCCTCCACTGCTCGCTTGATATTCAGGCTTAGGGCATCCATCACCATTATGAACAGGAGAGGGGATAAAGCAAAACCCTACCTAAGCCCCCTCCTAGGCTTAAAAAATTCCAAGGCCGATCCGTTAATAATGATGGCTATGGATGACTGAGTAAAACATGCCATGATCCATTCAATCATCTCACAAGACAAGCCAATCTTATGCAGGATAAGCAGCATGAAACCCCAATCAACTTTATCATATGCCTTACTCAAGTCTATCTTCAAAATTTCGGTGTTTATCTTTTTAGTTGTGATAGAATGCATGGTTTCTTGGGTTATGGCCACCGCATCATGTATGCTTCTCCCAGGCAAGAAACTCGACTGCTCTGGATTAATATAGGTAGCTAAAATAACTGTTAGCCGATCCGTTAGCAGCTTGGACACGATCTTGTATAAGGTATTACAAAGGGATATCAGTATGTAATCCTTGAAGCCCCTTGGGTCCTTTTTCTTTGGAATAAGCACAATGAACATAGAAATGATTCCATTGCTGAATTTACCAGTGATCCTGACCTCCTCTATCATCTTTTTGATATCCTTTATAAATAAATTAGAAAAGTGTAAAAAGAAATCCGGCGTCCAACCATCTGTACCTAGACTCTTGTCAAGAGGGAAACACTTCAAAGTAGATTCGACTTCATCAATGGTTATAGGCTTCATAAGGCTATCATTTTCATATATCTCGACCATCTTTGGATAAAGATCCAAAAGCTTCAATTGTTCATCATATCGCACCGCCTCTCTGTCACAAAAAAGAGTCTTAAAGTAAGTGACAACCTCATTCTGAATGCTTTCCATGGTATTGACATATCTCCCATTTACCTCAAGATTCCATATTGCATTCCATATTACAATAAATATTTTACATATAATTACAGTTAAAGTTACAATTACAATTACAAATACAATTACAATTTTAGAATTTTACATACATTTAGAATTAGAATTACAATTTTACAATTTGTCATATATACCATTACAATTAAAAGTACAATTACAATCATTTCACAATAAATTAAATATTACAATTATAATTGAAATTTTACAATAAATATTTTACATACAATTACAGTTAAAGTTACAATTACAATTACAAATACAATTACAATTTTACAATTTTACATACAATTAGAATTAGAATTACAATTTTACAATTTTTCATATATACAATTACAATCATTTCACAATAAATTAAATATTACAATTACAATTAAAATTTTACATTAAATATTTTACATATACAATTACAGTTAAAATTACAATTACAATTACAAATAAAATTACAATTTCAGAATTTTACATACAATTAGAATTAGAATTACAATTTTACAAATTTTCATATATACAATTACAATTACAATGCACAACAATTACAATTGCAATTAATATTCTACTAAAAATCACATTCAAACATCAAATTAACATTATGTATTAACATCATCACAACACAAACATCAAATATAAATCTCATGTCAAATAACTCATGCTATTACATACACATCTATCTACAAGCTGCACATTAAATGAACATATCTAACATGACCTAACAATATACACATCATGATGATCACCAACATGTAAATTAAGTACAAATGCAACATGAAGATAAAATACATGGACCATATATATATATATATATATAACTGAATAATGTTAAAAACAGAAAACTCTAATATAAATGTATAACTGAATAATGTTAAAAATATAAAACTGTAATATAAATGTCATGGATCAGCTGGTAGTAGTACAACATCAATAGCAATACTAGTGGAGACCTACTCAGTCAATGGTACTGCAGCCTCGACAGTCAATGGTCCAGCCTGTTCATGATCATGACTAGTACTGATGGATGTCGCTGCAGGCTGCTGATTGGACGTGGCCGATGGTCCAGCCTCATCTCCATGATGACTGCTAGATGCTAGTGGAACCTCATGCTCATCAGGCGTGGCACAAGGTGAATGATCATGAGATGATGAGTCGCTGCTCATGGACTATACATCATGTACTGCGGCTTGAGTATGCCTATAACATGCAACAGTCCTCCTCAGTCACATAACAGTTGTTGTATCTCCTACGACATGCCGCATCCGGTTGTACATGTCACGTGACGTGCCTCTCCACATCTGTAATAGCCTATCATCGGCCTGTATGTCTCTGTAATGAGCGGGCCTGATGCCCACATCAATAATCAATGCACTAAGTTGGTCGCCCAACTCCATCCTATATCTAGTATTAGGTTGACCACGCCTAGCAAAAGGCAGTATTGGCAAACCATAAGGAGAATGTCTCTCTGCATTGGCCTCCTGATCATGATCCTTGGCATCTGACATGCCTTGATTGTCATCAGGATCCACACCTAGATCATGTGGTAGTGCAAGCATCTCCTTGCCATCAAAAGAGCCAATGTATGCAAAATATATACAAGTACACAAAAATAATTAGACAATTTCATTACAAAATTTAATAAAAAGAAGTTAAATAACATGTTAGAATAAATATAGATAAAACAGTAATATTACCTTTATCATCTGGCGGCTCATCATCTTTGAAGAGGATGTTCGCACACCTTTGTCAATCCAATCCAGCATAAGGACAAGGGACCATAATGAAGGGATGCAACTCATCAACACTCGCTAGTAAGTCCAGTGCATCATGCGATATCCTAGTTGGAAACATAGTCTCTCCCCTCTTGGGCATCATCTGCCCCCATATGTGCATCCGAGCCTCCAACATCAGCCTACGAGGCTACCGAACAAAATTAGACCTCATCTCTGGAAACCTCTAAAAAAATAAACAAAAAATCTCTAAAGCAAAATGGAAGTTGACCCTCCCTTGTGCATAAGAACGACATCTATCTAAGGCTGTATAGAACTACCGCAAAAAAATGGCAGACCACCTGACAAGTCGTGGCTCCTGTACTAAAGAATCAACATAATATAGAAGCGAGAAACTAATGCATTTCCTGTCATTGGTGTTGTGTGAAATGGTCTAAATGAGAAGTGAGAGGAACTTCACATCCTGTCTACCAAATGCACCAATACATAACTAACCTCCAGCTACCTAAAACTCTGACGGAGATAATACATCTACTCCAATGTATCTCTGGGAGTAAACTAACTAACTCCCTGCAACACAACCATATGGAACTTCTAGGAACGAGGGAAAATCCACCCTTCTCCTCAATAGCCCTGTAATGAAATACATATCCTCCTTAGTGGGTGTGTACCACTGGTCAGGACCAACCTGGAAAGCCTGTTGGTGGGAATTCCACCTACAGATAAGATGTCTCAAAAACACACTATGGGCCTTTAGGGAAGTAGCCTCCTCAAAGAACTTGAGTAGGCCTACCTACCTTAGGAGGCCCTGGGTATCTGTTGTAATAGGGAAAGGGTATGCATCTCTCTCCCTCTCTCGTGCCTCCCACTGGCGAAGCATGTCATAATGCTCTGCTTGTTGTTGCTGTCGTCCCTCCTCTTCTCTCTGAATCATTGACATATTAAATAATTTTTTTTTATTAAATCAAACATGTATTTAGGAATATACATATATAATTTTTATTGGAAAAGAAAAACAGACCAGTTGGTGCACCACAAAAACAGTCATGCACTGGTTCCGGTGTGGTGTTTATTTGTAGCACGCCGGTGGCGGTGCCCCAGATGAAATATAACGCATCGTATGCGGTGCACCTGAAATTTTTTAAAGCACCATTGACTATATATGGTGTCAGAAGAGTGATGCACGGACTAAAATATACGCCCCGACACGTTTATTTGTGTCAATGCATTGACTTCCTCACTAATTACATAGTCAATGGTGTGGTCTTTTACCAGGTAGCACCGTTGACCCTGTCGGAATGCCAAATGTGGTGTGTTGACATACACCGAGGTGTATATTTCCATCAACACACCACATTTCTATTCCCATGGTCAACAGTGTGATGGGCTAAATGACCATACCACACTTTTTTTTAAATTTTAAAATAACATGGGGCACCTACCAGTACTGCCCCAGACACAGTGTGGATACTGTTAGCACTGGTTGCGGTGCGACCTGTAAATTTTATAGGAAACACCGCTTATCGGTGCGAGCCGAACGGCTCGTGTGCACTGCGTGACAATTTTTCCTTTATTCTTTTAATGGTTATTTTTAAGGTTATTTCAATTTCTAATGCGCTAAAAAGCTTAATTATGGAAAAACAATAAAAATACCTATATATTTCGTCGTCGAGGAGGCATATTGGTTGTATAATTTGGAAGAGAAAATTTGCCCACCGTTTTGAAAAATGTAAGCCTGAGATTGGTGGGCAATGCACATCAGTATTGCGTGTAATGGGTGCAATGGGAGCATCAATGTCACAGTGGCTCAGAGAAGGAGAAATTTCATCGGTGCTTGAGAGCTTTGGAGCACTGAGAAAAGTGAAAAATGCAGATTTTTGGCCATAATTGTTTTTTGTTTAACCATGTTCCGATGCACGAGGTTTTATAGGAACACCGGTGCGGTTTCCTAAGACCGCACCTGGCGGTTTCAGTTTTGGCGCGGTGTTTTATGAGGCATCTGTGCGGTTCCTTAACACCACACAGGGTTGTTTCTATTTTGGCGTGGTGTTTTATGATGCACCAGGGCAGAATAGTTGTGAAGCCCCGGTGTGCTAGAGTAATAGGACGCACCAGTGATTGGAACTTCAGAGCACTAAGAAAAGTGAAAATAATGTTTTTTCACTGTTATTTTTTATTTATTTAACCCTGTTCTGGTGGGCAGATTTTATAAGCGCACCGGTGTAGTTTCATACAAATGCATTGGTTAGTTTTTGTTTTTCCGCGGTGTTTTATGGTGCACCGGTGCAGTTTCCTAACACCACACTAGGTGGTTTCTGGTTTGGTGCGATGTTTTATGATGCATCGGCATGGAAGTGTTGTAAAGCACCAGTGCTTTATAGTAATAAGACACATTGGTTTTCAGTGGGCCAATGCTTTGTGTGCATCAGTGCTTTCTCTTGTAGACTGCACCGTAATTGAGAGCTCTGGAGCACTGAAGAAAGTGAAAAATCTGGTTTTTTACCGTATTTTTTTTTTATTTAACCCTTTGCCGATGCCGGTAATTTATAGCCGCAACAGTGCTCTTTCTTACGAACACACCGGTTGGTTTATGTTTTGGCGCGGTTTTTTATGATGCTCCGGTGTGGTTTCGTAATACCGCACCAAGCGGTTTTGGTTTTGGCACAGTGTTTTATGATGCATCGGCGTGGAATAGTTGTGAAGCAGCAGTGCTCTATGATAATATAACGCACCGGGCAGGTGTGTACAGAGCGCATGGTGTGCGGTGTGCCAATGTTTTGTGTGCACCGGTGCTCTCTTGTAGAGAGCACTGATGCAATTTTGGATGATAAGCACACCGAGAGGAAAACATCTGCAAAACCCTCCGCCTACCAACCTCCTCTAGTAACCTTCGCTAGAAACAGATGTATGGGGTATTTTTATAAGGGTTTCCTCAAAAACATCCACTAGAGGGTCTTTTCCTTGTAGTGCCTAGCCATACCCTAAAGTCGTCCTACCAATGTCTTTTCTACCTTTGACTTAGGCACAACACACCCTGCCAATGTCTCTGGTGACCTAGGCCGCTACCAAGGCCTTTCCTGTCTGCGGCTTTGGTCCAATAGATCCAAATCTAAAATGTGTCTCAGACCCTAATCTTGATCCACTACATGCCGCTACGCGAGCTCCTTCCAATGTACCTGTGTGAGTCAAAAACATAAACATAGACGAAATAAACAAATGGATGAAAATCATAGATCACTTGAGCAAGTGTGAAAATGAGCTTTAGATCGCCTCTATTTATATCTTTGTGAGTGATTTCTTGGGGCTTTGACCGAATTAACATGAGGTTAGAAAAACTTATAAAACATTAATTCATCACTTAACTTCTGTGTAACCGATTGGGGTGATCTATAGGTCAATTTTGATCCTCTTGAAAAGAGGAATATAATTAAATTATTATCTTAATCATCTGAGCTGTCCAATGTGGAATTTGACCTTAGTTGAAAAAATTATCACTCCCTCTCAACTAGGAAGAATTCAACTTTTCAATCTCTTCTTGTAGTTGTCTATATCATGGAGTCATCATGGCTCAACACAATATATTGAAATCTGTTCATCGATCAATATGCCATTCTAATATTCATGCCATCATGTTATCACTGAACATCTATGTCATGTAGTCGTCATGTTGTGAACCTTTATTATTACAAATAATCATTGTACTCTGAATGTTTATTTATGTTTATCTCTTGATTTTTTCTGCTTGTATGCTGAACATTATTGGATCTAGAAGAATAATTTGTTAATGGAGGGGAGATCGGGCTGCCACCCTTCATGAATTAGGCTATCATTCTAGAGTCTTTTCCGTCAAGATATTACCTATAATATCATCAACTTATATCATATCAATATGGAGCACATCTCAGGGAGTGCATCCCCTAGAATTTCATGGGGGAGATATACCTCTACAACCCCATGTCTAGAAAATAGGATACCCATCCATGTAGGGGAGATCATCTTAACATTGGTGTCACATCAGGGGGCTCTTTATCAACCTGGAATCACATAGGGTTATTTCACATCGGGGGGCTCTTTCTCAACCTGGAATCACATAGGGTCATCCCAACCCATCCTATTTCGTACTGATCTTCCCACCTATTGTTACACTGAAATTTGTCACCATGACATCTTAGTACTCCCTTGAAAGTCTATAATATCCAAGTTCCTAAAAGTCAAGCCTTGAAACTAAGATAAAAGCTCATAAAAGCCTTAAAACTCTGGTACTGCACTTTCTCTTAGTATTTCCTACAGTCACACACCTTTTGGCTATAAATCCTGTGTAGCCATACACACTTTTTGTTTATTAAAAGTGAGGACCCCTGTAGAAGATAAGAAAAGGCGCAAGAAAAATCTAGAAGCTTAGTTAAAGTCATTTTTGGAAGCTTCTAGAAACATTCCTGTGGTGGAAAGTCTGCTCCTTTCATGTTCATGCATCCCATCCAATAAGGAGCTAACCCCTTGATGTAAGGAGCTAATCCATTTGAAGGAGGAGTCTATCCCTTCTTGTATGGAGCTGTAACTTCCTCTCTTTCACTATAAAAAGAGGCATAGGGCAGCCTCAAAGGGTTACAATTGATGAGTTGAAGTTTTTAGTATTATTGGAGTCGAAGTGCTGTTGAAACTCAGACCCTTTTAGCTGAGATTTTATGTGGGAAGGATTACATACCTGTATGTATCTTAGTTGGAAGAGTGCAAGGCTTGTCAGAGTAAAGGAAACACCTATTCCAGACCCCAGGAAGACCTGTACAAGATCAAGGCAAACACAGTTGTAGGGCTCTTCTTATTTAAGTTAATACAAATAAGTCCGTTTTTCTCAATAAGCTGTCAATTGATTGGTTTATTTTATGGATTCCTTGATCACCATAATAGATATGATTTATGAACATATGCTATGCACGTGCTATTTGATGTTTTCTTCTTTCTGATTGCAGATCTTCGAAGGCAACTCTTTCGGGCGACTGAAGGACTACTACTACAAACAAGCATTGGATCAAAGGTAGGATCGTTAAGCCTTTATAGCATTTAATTATGAATCGCAATATATATAGAGAAAGATAGATTTAGTTGTCTGTTTGTTGCTAGCTGTCTGTAGGACACTTGGGAGGTATGTCTTGTTCGCAAGAACAACTTATCCATCCAACAAAATGGCGACTCCGCTGGGGAGATAAATCTTGAACTTTGAATTCTTTTATTTTTGACGTCTGAGTTTATTTTTTCTGAGTTTGATTGATTTATACTGGCTTGGGTATTTTATCCCTGTAGAATCCCTAGGAAATGATTGAGAATTTTTTTGGTTTTTTCTTTAGTTTTCTTGTGTCTGCTCTTTTCTTTCAGAGACAGTGTGGGCAGCTTTGCACTTTTCTTGTACCCACAGTGTGGGACTGCATTGTTTTGCACTAAATCTTGCGGACCCTGTCAAAATTTTTGGAAAATCTTAAAATATTTTTTTTTGGATTAGTTTGTTAGATTCTAAGTGGATACCCAAACCTGTATCTTCTGTCAGAAAGCCTTGGTTAAGAGTTTATTTCAACATTTTTAGTTTTGAATGATCTTCTAAAAGATCTGCGTGGTACAATGATTTTTGCTTTGTCTTCTATCCTGCTCAAAGATTAGAAACCTTGGTATGCCTTTAGGTCACTAGTATTTGCTTGCTTTCTTGCTGAGTCTGACATCATAACAGAAATTGTTTTATGAGATTTAGATCTCATTTTTCTCATTTGCAAATCTTTATAAAACTTTTGTTGATAAGTTTGGAATTTCACTTAAAAACCAAAATTGGATGTTTTTTCGAGTTCTTTCTGATTCAAGCAAAGAATTTCTTAGTTAGATAACAAAATGAGTAAGACATCCTCAAAATATTTGAAGTTTTTAATTCAGATTTAGTCTTAGAATTTTTAGATCTCAAAATAGTGTTTTTAGCTTTGAGTGTTTTTCTAGAAATTGTAGTGTCTTTCGAAGAAAAACTTCTTTTGTAGTTACAATCTTGAATAAAAGGGATTTTTTGTTGAGCAATAGATCATTTTGAGTTCTCGTTGCGATTAGATTTCTTTTCATTTATTCTTGTTTGAAGGAAAGATTTGTTTTTTTTATTTTAAAGATTACATTTCTCAACTCTTCCTTTAGATAGAATTCATTGAAAGAAAACGGATTGTTTCTCATAATAGATGCATTTTTTAGTGTGTTTTGAGTCGGCTCACTACATATCATCAGTTTCATTTTCGCACCTATTGTCCTAAGAAACAGATTTTTAAAATCAACACTTAATTTAAAATCAATTTAGTAATTTTTATATTTCTAGGGCTCTTTTCACCAATATAGCTTAGGCTAGTGTCTTGGAGTAGGTAGTAATTAAATCTCCAAGACAATTAAAACAAATAAGTAGTTGATCTTGCAGTAGAAAAAAAAATCCAATATTTGCTTGTATGCTTTGGGAAGCTCCTCTTAAAGGAGTCAAGCACGAGGTCATATCTGAACCAGTGGAATAATCAATTATATCTCATTGGGAACGATAGAAGATATGCGCGTATTAACAATGGTAAACCTCAGATAGACCATTATCGAGGAGTCTAGGGTTACTTGTCAGTATACCTTGGATTATGTCAAGGAGCCTTCAAGGGGATTGAGCTTTGTTACTCTACCCTTGCACGTATGTCGGACCGTAGATTGTTCCCCCAGGTATATTAGTTCCTGTTGGTAACCATAGTGACCATAATCTTATGGTTTTTTCCTAAGGTGACGGTGGTGGAAAGATCCCATTGTACCTGGAGCAAACATCGACTAGACTCACTTGGACTCTCCAGAGGGTTATCTTCACTCGAGATGGTTTAAGTGGAGAAACTTGCACCAGTATGTTTCATTAAGCAAGGTTTTTGGGGTAACTATTCCAACCACGCTTTCTACATTAAATACTACGATGTTGGATTTCATCACCAACTAGTGTTTTAGTGTGGGAAGCTACTGTTTGTGTGTGGATTGATCTCCTAGATTTTTAGGCATGTGTTTCATTTGTTTGTTTCCTTAGTGACTCTAAGAGTGTTCATTGAAATTTTATTTGATTATGTGTGATTAATAATTTTTAATTGTGGCTGAATTATCAAGATAATCACGCAGACTTCAGGGGAAGCCCCCTGAGTATACACCAAGCCAACTTGAAGGGTTACAAGCTCTAGTATTGCCTAGTGACAATAGAATTAGTTCAACAGAAGTAGGAGAGTAATCTATTATTGTTCATCCTGATTATCAATTACAGAAAATAGAGCACATTCAAGAGCCGATTTCAGTTTCTGAAGTTACTGGTAGTATTTCTCCTTCCAGTGAATTAGCTGAAGAACCTAAAATTTCTAAGCCTGAAACTGAACCTGTTGTTTTGGAACCATCTTTAGGATTTGTTACTCCAACTTCTAGTGATATTGGTTCACCTAGGGTAAGACATATCATTACTGAAAATCTTCCTTCTGGCCTCATATCTATTGAAGAACTTGTCGATTTAGACAAAGACGTAACTCTTCCCAAAACCCAAAGGACTTTGAATCTTAGGGAGAGTGAATTGATATTCTACAGTCCTTTTAGAGGTGACACTTGGTATTTATCATTGACAAATTTCTTAGAAAACCCGGGTCTTAGTTTTTCACCACCCCAAATTCCTTTTCATCCTACACCTAGAGGTTATCATCCTTCATCAATCACGTCGAGTGAGTCATCTATGTTTTCCCAATCACCGGAAACATTTTTATATGGTGGTCCTTCTATTCCTTCAGTGTACTAGTCACTCTCTGGTACTTTCTCAGGAGCAACTCCTCAACCAACTGAAAAAGTGTTATCGATTGGTATAAATGGAACTAAAACTGAAACGTTGAACGTAGAGCAATTTTTTATGATGTCTGGTAATATTCCAAATCCTCAACCTCAAGGTAGTAAGTTACCGCCTAGGGGGCAACCTCAAGGTAATTTTTTACCAGGACAAGCTGTAGGACAATATTATTTACCTGGAGAAAAACCTCAATGATAGTACATACCTCAAGGTTATCAACCTCACTGATAGTACATACCCCAAGGTCAACCCTTGACTCAGTATATTCCTCAGGGTCCTTATCAACCCCAGATTTAGTACGTACCTCAAGGTTACCAACCTCAAGGTCAGTACCCAACTCAAGGTTTCCAACCACCTTCCGGTCAATCATTTTTACAAGGAAATGGAAATTTACCACTTAATTATCAACCCTACGTTCAACCAGGCTATGGTCCTTCATATACACAACCTTTTGCGGGTCAATATCTCGGAATGAACATGGTGTGGAATCCATCCCAAATTCAACAGACTATGCAACCTAATGTGTAGTTACCTAATCAACTTGGACAGCCTTTGGTTTATGGTCCAACCCAGCAACCTATCTAGCCTACTGTTCAAGTCCCTGCACCTGGTTCTGTTCAGCAACCTGGGCCTAGTACACCTTAGACTACGCCTTAAACTGCTATAGCTACTACAACTTCTGTTCAACCTACAACACCTGTTTCTGGAGTAACTGTAGCTCCGATTTCTTTTATCCCTGTATCAGTGCAAATTCCTCAAGCATCTGTGCCACAGTCGGGACCTACAAGTCAGACTACAGCCCAGATGCCTACGGGACAAGCTGGTACCAGTACGATTGTTTCTAGTCAACACAGTTTACTTATTAACCGTACCAGGGATAGTATCAATTTAGTCAGTCTACACAAAATCCAGCGTATCAGTATCAACCGTACACTAGGTATACTTATCAAATACCTCAACAACCCTAGTATGGTCCAGTTAATCGTGGTTACCCAGGAGGTTTCACGATTCAAAATGCACATCCAATTCCAGGTTATCCTGCATATCCTCCTCCTGGCACTGGTTTGATCACACAAGGTTATCAAGACCCTAGTCATCGGTAACCATTCATAGTAACTTTAGATTTACCGGATCTATCACACCTTATGAACGATCCCATTTTTTATCTTCCATATTGGCTACCGATGCCTAACAAGTTACCCAATGATATTTCAAAATTTGAAGGTGAGTCAGGAGAGGACCCATCTAATCATGTTATGACTTATCACCTTTGGTGTGCATCCAATTCACTAGTCGATGATTCGATTCGATTACGTCTTTTTTAGATAACTCTCATTGGTCTAGCTACCAAACGGTACATTGAGTTACCACGTGGCTCTTTTAATAATTTTAACATGCTAGCTACTGCTATCTTAACCCATTTTCAGTTGCCTATCAGATACGACAATGGCACAGAATTACTGACTTCATTAAAATAGTCTACGTCTACGTATATATCTGATCATATTCATGAGTGGAGATGTAGAAGGCATTTAGTGAAAGTCTTTATTCCTGATCAAATTTTGGCTGAATGGTTTATTAAATCGTTATTGCCCAAAATTACTGAAGATGTGGCCAAATGAGGTGTTGTTACGGAAGAGCAAGACATTGCTCAAGATTAGTACCTTGACCTTGTATATACTTAGTCAGGTACTTTGTATGATAAAATCCCCGATTTACCAAGACCTGGTCAGTTAACTGCAACTCCTTCTGGCTCTCATGCTGTTGATGGCATAATTGGTTCTGTTAGCACTGGTAAAAGTAATAAGAAGTCTTCCAAGACTACTTCTCCTATTATCACTTTACCCGATTCACCCAAAGGAGATTCTTCCCAGGAAGCTTTCGCCAATATTCACATTGTAGAGTCATCTACAACCAAATGTAAAACCGGTGGTAAGAAGAAAGGTAAGAATAAAAAGAAAAAATCTTCAAAAGAGAAAAACGATACAATGGAACCGACTGACAAAAAACGCAAACCTCGATATCCTTGTCTCATCTGTGACCAGGATCATTTTACGAAAGAGTGCCCGCATAGGGCCGAGGTATCAAAATTGATTAAGGGTTCACCAATACCTACTGTCTTGAAGGATCCCTTTCCCACTCAAGATAGTAACATGGTTGGATCTTCCTCCAATCCGGTTGAGGATATTTTCATGGTTGCGACGCGATCAAAAGATTATGGTAGTAAAAATACTGGTAAAGAAGCAGAAACATCCAATTCTACATCGACTAAATCTCCTTTAGTTTCTGATCCATTGTAGATCGAGAAACAAAATCATGACTTAGTGATTAAACCGCTTGCAAAAGGTGTACTTTGTAAATTAGTTTTCAATCCACATGCGAGAGCTGCTCAGAATTACAATATTGTTGAAGATTTGGCAATTTCCCCTTCAGCAATGTCGGCTTTGGAAGTATTGCAATCATGCCCTAGCCAAAGAAAATTGCTTTTTTCAGCCTTAGGAGCTGTATATCTCCAAGATTCGAACCTCATGATCTTCGATTTAGAGAATTTTACACCGCGCCTACCCCATCAAATGGCTTTTCAGATTCCCGTAATAGTAAAAAAAAGTGAATTTTTCATACTGTTGTTGATGAAGGGGCTTCTATGTGTATTATGTCGATAAAATGTTGGAAATCACTTGGTTCTCCAATAATTAACCAATCACCAACTGTTCTCAAAGCTTTCGATGGAAGAGGTTTTCAGCCATATGGTATTTTACAAGATCTACCAATAGAGGTCGGAGGCAAAATGGTTAATCTGGATGTGGAGGTGGTTGATGCCCCTTTGGATTACAACCTTCTCCTGGGTTGTAGTTGGTCTTATGATATAACTGCTATTGTATCATCGATCTTTTGTCTCATCATGTTTCCTCATAAAGGAAATATCGTTAAGATAGATCAACTCTCACATTATTCGTTTGACCCAGCCTCTACTGATAGCATCCAACATATCGGAAAAATGACTATCCGATTTAAGGATGTCGGAGTAGGTTTGATTAATGATTCAGCTTTACTGGGAGCTTTTTCCTTGCCTCCTCCCAACGTACAAACTCCTATTGCTAATATCAATATGATTACATCAAGTACTATGTCCTTTGATGATCCTTGGATGGTACCTTCAGAATTAGAATTGAATTCATTCGATGGCCCAATGCCTTTGAATCCTTTTGAGTTACCATATCAGAAAGTACAGTCATTTTCTGATACTCTTTCAACTGAATATGATCCAGTGAATGTGATCAATCAGGAGTCATTTTCAATATCGAGTTTAGATTCCACACCAATTTTGGATCCTGCTCAACAAGTATTCAATAATGATGAACATAGTCGTGAATTCTTGTCAGTAGATGAGTTACCATGAGAAGATCTTCATCATAGGTCTTCGTTTTTACCTGATCTTGATCATTTTGAGAATGATTTTTCCTCCATTTTTACCACTGATTATGTCAAAGAACCTCAGAATCCAATCTCACATATTGATTCTGAATTGAATTTAGAGAATATTTCTGCAACGGTTCCTCTTGACATTTCGGTAAAACCTGGAATTGTTGAAAATATTCATATAGGTGCTTCTTGTATGCCAGATGAAATCCAAGCATATAAAGCCCTATTTCAGGAATTCCGCGACATTTTTTCTTAGTCATATGAAGAAATGCCAGGAATCGATCCGTCAATTGTTGTTCATGAAATTAAGACATACCCGGATGCTAAACCTGTTAGACAAAGATTACGTTAGATACATCCGAGAAAATTTGCCGCTATTAAAGCCGAAGTTGAAAAATTACTTCGAGCAGGTTTTATTTATCTGATCCTGTTAGAGGAATAGGTATCTAATATTGTTCCGGTTACTAAAAAACAAGGAACAATACGAGTATGTATCGACTATAGGGATATAAATCGAGCTTGTCCAAAAGACAATTATCCAACCCCTTACATCGATCAAATTATCGATGATTGTGCTGGAAGTGAAATGTTCTCATTCATGGATGGATTTTCCGACTACAATCAAATAAACATACTCCCTGCAGATCAGCCTAAAACAACTTTCGTTTGTCCATGGGGTACTTTTTCTTATCGCAAACTACCTTTTGGCCTTAAGAATGTTGGCGCAAATTTTCAAAGGGTCATGTCTTATGCATTTCACGACATTAAGCACATTGTGCAGCCCTACCTCGATGATTTTCCTTCTCATTCTTCGCGCAAAGCAGATCATATTACTTATGTACAAGCCATATTTATATGATGTAGGCACTATAAGATTCGCTTGAATCCTCACAAATGTGTTTTCTGCGTACAATTCGGACGATTACTGGGATTTATTGTCTCAAAGGTAGGAATTCGTGTTGATCCATCGAAGGTTGAGGTAATCATCAATTTACCTCCTCCTTCTACTCTTTGCCAAATCCAAAGTTTGCAAGGGAAAGCAAAATTTTTACGTCAATTCATTCCTAACTACGCAGAGTTAACGAAAGGTTTCACTACATTGTTGAAACAGAACATCCCTTTCTTTTGGGACGAGTTCGCTGATAGATCTTTTGATGCTTTGAAAAATGGGTTGACCCATGCACCATTACTGCATCCGCCCAACTAAAACCAAGATTAATTTTTGTACCTCGCCGCTTCCGATTCCACGATAGGGATGGTTTTAGTTCAGGAATATGAATTCCATAGTGAACATATGATTTACTATCTTAGTCGGAACTTGCATCCGATTGAAATCAAATACTCACATGTGGAGAAATTGGCCTTGGTAGCTGTTCAAGCTGTCCAACGTTTTCGTCACTACATATTTTTACGCAAAACGATAGTGATCTATGATTTTAACCCTATGATGTACATTTTGACCAAACAATTGCTAGGGGGCAAATACTCCAAATGGATCATTATCCTGCAGGAGTTTGATTTGGAGTTAGAAAAATCCAAATCAAAGAAATAATTGATATTTGCTGAACTTATGTGTGATTTCCCACGTACTGATACAGAAACTATGGTGGAACAACCAATCGCGGATGAACCCTTGTTTCTCATTAGTACCATTGATCCTTGGTATGGAGATATTATTGTTTATCTTCAGACCCAATATTTTCGGCCTGAGATTTCGCAATCGCAACGAAAAAAGTACGTTTCCAGTCTCAACAATACCATATTGTTGGTGACACACTATATCGTCGTGGTGTGGATTCAGTTTTTCGACGTTGTCTAACCCATGAGGAAGCCGAAAGGGTCTTAAATGACTGTCACTCCAGAGCATGTGGTGGTCATATGTCTGGGTACGCCACAACCCAAAATATATTGCGCGAATGTTACTTTTGGATGTCCATGTTTAAAGATTGTATTTACACGGTCTAAAAATGTCATAATTGTCAAATATTCGATCGAAAAATGCATGCACCACCTGCTCCTCTTCACCCTATAATTGCTGTCAGTCCTTTTGCAAAATGAGGCATTGACTTCATTACATGTAACCCTCACTCGGGTTGGGGGCATGGGTATATTATTCTAGCAGTAGATTATTTTACCAAATGGGCCGAGGTGATGCCTACATTTGCGGCAGATGGAAAAACTGTAGCTACTTTTGTGTTCAATCATGTGATTGCTAGTTTCGGTGTGCCCCAAGCAATAATTGCTGATCATGGGAGCCATTTTCGGAATATCATGATGATTGAGTTAATAGACCATCTTGGCCTATGCCATGATAGTTCTACACCATATTATTCGCAGGCCAATGGTTTAGTTGAAGCGATTAATAAAGTTTTAGTCACCATGATCAAACAAATCATTGGAATTCATAAGTCGAATCGGCATACCATGCTCTTTTCAGCACTTTGGGCATATCGAACCTTAGCAAAAACATCGATAGGTTTTACCCCTTTTCAACTGGTTTACGGTTTAGAAGTGGTATTACCCATTGAATGCGAGATACTGTCACTCCAACTAGCCATAGAGTTACAACCAGACACTTCTGAAGAGGAGAAACATTTTTTATACTTGGCTCAATTAGATGAGAATTAACGCACCGCTGCATTAGCTACCAAGTCTCATGCGAAAAGAATGAAAGCTCAGTATGATAGAAATGTTACCCCTCGTAATTTTTTAGAAGGAGACCTAGTTTTGATTTATGATCAAGCCAACGATAAGCTAGGGGCTGGGAAATTTGAATCCATGTGGCATGGTCCTTATATTGTCAAGTGACAGCTTGCAAAAGGGGCTTATGAATTGATAGATTTTGATGGGGTCTCTTTAGGTAAACCCAGAAATGGACTTTACCTGAAGAGATATTACACTTGATTTTTGTGTGGAGACATTCTCTGTATATTAGTTACTTTTTAGCTAGTGTGTTATAGATTAGAAACATGTGCATAGCTTAAGTGTGATCTTACTATTATTCATGCTTATTTGGATACTTTTATCGCAGATGTCGACTTCCTTTCAAACATATATTGGTTTTGCTAACGACGCTTGTCGTAGTACACAGAAAATCTCTTTCGCAGCTTGGGTTATTTACTCACCAACTCACGAGTTAGTATTGATGCATGGGGTAAGTCTTGTTCAAGCGACGAACAATATTGCCGAATATAGTGCAGTTATTGAATTATTATCGGAATCCATTTCATTTGGAATTCGGAGTTCAATCATTAAGTTAGATTCTAAAATCATTCTATTACAGTTAAATCGAGTATATGCCATTAGAAATCCAGTATTATTAAGATTATTTTTTAAGGGTTCGTCTTTTGGAACGAGAGTTCAATTATATTGAATATCAACACATTCCAAGAAGTTTAAATACATTAGCAGATGCAATTGCTTCTCGTGTTATAAACAGACATTTTCAATAACAAAGTAATAAATCAACATTCGATAAACATGATTGGACAGGTAACTGGAAATAATAGTATATCATAGTATAAATGTAGTGTTCAAAAAATAGTACATCGTCTTTGATCATAGGCTCAAAACGCATTATGATCGGAAAAAAGTGATACAAAAAATGAGTCTACAAGTCAATCATCCACTATCCGTGGTGATGATCATGATAATACACCACTGCTCATGCCACCCTAGTCAAAAACCTCCTGAATGGTCCAGGAACACCTATGAAATATCTCTTTAGACGGAGCTGGATATCATCTATAGTGGTCTCAGGAATATCTATAGTGATCCGCTCCAAATGGTGCTATAAATCAGTCAGGATCTCTGCAGTCTAATCCTGTGGGGGTGGTAGTGGTGCTGCTACATCCCTTTGCCTCCGGTCAAAGGGGCAGAGAATGGCTGGTCGAATTGGACCCACATCTGCATTTGAAATTTTTTGTTATTAGTTTTGGACGATTTTAAAAACAAAATAAAAATTAGAAATTAGAACATGTCAAAAAATATTTTTTACTTGACTCGTCCCATTGAGCTTCTGGAGGAAGGGGTATCTCCCGGTCACCATGAAAGTCCATTCTAGCATAAGAAAAATCCTCTATAACAAAAAGTTGGCATTCCAGCCAACGAAAATATGTAGAGGGAAATCACACAATCTCCCCACCCTCACTATGGCGGGCCATCAAAGAAACCCAACGAACCATCTTGGGCTCTCGAGGTCGACTAGTATCAATAGGAATATGCTGCAGGGCTAACATGGGGATCCTCTCTAGAGCAAAGGTAACTACAATGGACCCATATCCAAAGTTGTTTAGCTTCCCATTCTTTGCTCTGGTAAGTTGGCCTTTCACATTTTCCAACACTGCCTCGCACCAGTTGAATATGGTGCCTCGAAAGCAATCCACTGCTATGCGCATCTGAGATCCGGTGGCTATATGCAAAGCTTCACTTCCACACAACTTGACAATGGTAAAAGAAATCACTTTTAGCTCTGGACGGATGATAGTTTTTATGTCAATCTATTTGTCCCAGGGGTTGGCTTCATCATTATAGAACTCTAATTGTAGGCTGGCAACAGATTGGCCACCTAGCCTAGCCCGAAATAGAGATAGTGGTTCACCTCTCCTGGACAAACTAGTCAAAAAAATAGATGTCTTCCAGCTCAATCTTGAGCCGGTGACCTCCGATCATGAAACACTGGTCCTGAACATCCCATTTACCTACTAGCTAGGTAAGAACATCCACTTGAGCTCTCATGCCACTGATAGCCCAAAATTTGTAAAGCCGGCGTGCTCTTAAATCTCACAAAGTAGGTTGATGAATTATCGTTGCTTCATCTACCTCTTTGTGCTCCCATTCTCGCCAAATGAGCATTGTAGATATCCTACAATCAATAAAGGGAAGCATTAGAATCATTTTGAAGTAAAAAATTTGGGTAATTTAGGAAGAAAATATGTTTTTAAATTTGTTACGGTGCCTCCGCACTTTATGCTCAGGGATAGTGCGTAGATACGCATGGGCCCTATGTTAAAAGTGCGGGGCCCCGATATTTTTCTTTGTAGAAAAATTTCGGGGTCCGTAGGTTCCCAATGTCTTACCTGTGGACCCCCAAGGGCGGATTTTTCAACATATTTTCCTCCCAAAAATTAAATTCCGACCCTAAATTAAAAAATTGAACAGAAGAAAAGCAAGATAAGGAGGTTGTGGATTACCTGAAATAAACGGTTTTCGATTTCGACGGTCAGTTTGCCTAGAATCTTCTGTGAAGTGTTTTTTGCCCAGAGCTCTAAAAAATTCACTCCAAACTCAAATGGTAAAAGTGAACTTGAAAAAATCCTTTTTATAAGTTTCTTCGAATAGATGAATTTTAAATTTGTTTATTTTTCACTTTAAAAAGCCAGTTTTTCAAACTATTTTTTTATTATTGAAACAGGTATGTTTAATTTTTCGAGTTTTTGTGCAGAATAACGGATTTTTCAGGCAAAATGGTCATTTTTTACGGAGAGTAAACTTTTATCACTTTTTCGGGCTCTTTAAATTTTACGAAAAAGTGAAACCATGGAGTCCTCTTTTAAGCCATTTTCAGACTCTCTAAAAATGAAAATATCACCAAGTACTCGACTATTCGAACTGGTTAAAGTAAATGAACGGTCATCCCTTTAGTATAAGTTTACCCCTTTTCTGGACTAAAATGGACTATTTACGAACAAGGTATACATTGACTAAACATGGTCAATAGAGCTCTCTCTTGCATTATTTTATCCTTTTTGGGGCCTGAGAGACTAAATTTACGAAAAATTACGCCCATGGAGTTTTCTTAAGTTTTTCTTCTGACTCCCTAAAAATGAAAAACACCGAGTTTCTCCTATATTAGACTCGTTAAAATTTAACAGTAAAGGACCTGTCGATTACAAACAGGAATGGACCACTCCTTCTTAGGGTTTGATTTTAAACTAAGTTGGACTCATCCGAAGGATGAGCTTATAAACAAGCAAATGTTATCCTCCTCAAGCTTGTCAAAAATAAATAGGTACTTGCTAGAAATGGTGGGGGAAAAGAGAGAAAAACAGATTCATTTGTTACACTTTGATTTGTAAAAGCATTATACCACTCTTGAACATGACACTTTCTGCTGCACTTCCACCTGGGTTGGGAAATCCTTTGCTTATTAGTTAATCAAACCACATTGAAGATCTTCAGCCGGTTTCTGGGTATTAGCTTAGGGCAACTATCATCAAACCATCTGCATTGTCGTTATGTGTTCAAGAGGACGGTCAAACAAACCATTCATCTGCAAACACTTGTCTCCATTCGCGTTGATCATCCTTGAGTCATTCCTTGCAAAAAATTTCTTCAAAACTTGATCTATGGTTTCGTGTCATGAGCTTGCTTACGATGGATCGCTTTCTATCGACGACAACTCATCATTTAGGAAGTTGATCTAGAATCTGTTAGTACCTTGAAATCTGCATGCCTTAATGGCAGGTTTCTCGCCTTCAACGATAGGTTACATCGTTGACCTTCGATCGAACGATTCCGTGAAATGTTCGACTTCAGATCACTTATTTTCATTTCGTGGATTGTACTGAGTACTTTGAGAGCCATTCTCATTATTGGTGGTTTCTCTCACACTTGCTAACAATTCACATCATTGACTGGTAATCAAGTTGTTTCTACCATGTTCTACTTCAGCACATTTAATCGCATGGATAGAATTGTACAAGTTCGAGAAGCAGAAATCAAGACCCTGGATCTAGTTTCCACCATCCAGGCTGTGAGGAGTTTTATTATTCATTATGCAGTAGACTCTTCATTATAGGTGGCTACGCCCATACTGTGTCTACACTATTGATGTAATATTAAAATCATTTTTATATCAGAACAAGTTTAGTTAGTTTTGATCTGAGTATGGGAATGCCTACCTTAGCAATGATGTATACACATATATGTGTTGCATTGAATGTTTTTACAGGTTTCCGACTAGGGTGTGCACAGGCTAATCCTTGAAATGATAAAGCACATCACTGTTCAAATATTCTCAGACTTCGCACTTTAGGGGGCAATTTGTTACATTGAAATTTGTTAGCATGACATCTTAGTACTCCCTTGAAAGTCTATAATATCCAAGTTACTAAAATTCAAGCCTTGAAACTAAGAGAAAAGCTCATAAAATCCTTAAAACTATGGTACCGCACTTTCTCTTAGTATTGATTGCGGTCACGCACCTTTTGGCTATAAATCTTGCGTAGCCATATGCACTTTCTGTTTATTAAAAGTGCGGACCCTTGTAAAAGATAAGAAAATGCACAAGTAAAATCTAGAAGCTCAGTTAAAGTCATTTTTGGAAGCTTCTAGAACTATTCCTACGGTGGAAAGTCTGCTCCTTTCATGTTCATGCATCCCATCCAATAAGGACCTAACCCCTTGATGTTTACAAGAAGCTAATCCCTTTGAAGGAGGATTCTATCCCTTCTTGTATGGAGCTGTAACTTCCTCTCTTTCACTATAAAAAGAGGCATAGGGTAGCCTCGAAGGGTTACAATTGATGAGTTGAAGTTTTTAGTATTATTGGAGTCGAAGTGCTGTTGAAATTCAGAACCTTTTAGCTGAGATTTTATGTGGGAAGGATTACATACCTGTATGTATCTCGATTGGAAGAGTGCAAGGCTTGTCAGAGTAAAGGAAACGCCTATTCCAAACCCCAGGAAGACCTATACACCATCAAGGCGGACACGGTTGTAAGGCTCTTCTTATTTAAGTTAATACAATTAAGTCAGTTTTTCTCAATAAGCAGTCAATTGATTGGTTTATTTTATGGATTCCTTGATCACCATAATAGATATGATTTATGAATATATGCTATGCAGGTGCTATTTGATGTTTGCTTGTTTGTGATTGCAGATCTTCGAAGGCAACTCTTTCGGGTGACTGAAGGACTGCTACTACAAACAAGTGTTGAATGAAAGGTAGGATCTTTAAGAATTTATACCATTTAATTATGAATCGTAATATATCTAGAGAAAGATAGATTTAGTTGTCTGTTTGTTGCTAGCTGTCCATAGGACACTTGGGAGGTATGTCTTGTCCGCAAGAACAACTTATCCGTCCAACACCTATGACCCTGAATAGTCATGTGGTAGAACACCTGCATCATAATCATGCCTGGACAAGATACCCATCTTACCAAGAGGTAAGGATCATGCACCTCCAAGCATTATCAATCATTGGACAAACAAAGAGGTAATCCTGACAAGCCGTGCTTGTGGGTATGATGCCAACTAGGTACACTTTGCAACAACCCAATAGTGGAGGAGATACTCGACTTATAAAAATGGAAAATGATCACACACATACCCACAAGTGACATATAGGGAATATGCCCTATTGTATAGAGTTCCCATAACCCCAAGAGTCCTTCACCTCAATTCCTCACCTTGAGAGCTCAAGCGGGGTAGGAAGAGCACTCAGTGTTCTCGATCAACGCTGCTCTCATATGGTATCTATTGATTCATGTTCTTATAGGACATAAAATAAAACATTATGTTAGAACATACATAACCATATAAATCACAACAAGATACCAATCATGGCAATATAACATAATCATCCTCCCTTTCAAGGAGGTTTCAAACACACATGAATATTATAATCATCCTCCCTATCCCAGAGGTATCAATCACAAGCCTTAGATTGTCTTGAAAAAATGCATTGTCTCAATAAATGGAGAGATCACGATCCAAACTATACGTATTTGGGATTCTTTGTCTTCATAGTGTATCCATGTCTAATCCGAATCATAGTTGATCAATGCTCTAAAGGAGTTCTACATCATGCTACACAACTAGCCATGCTAGCGGCATTGTCTCTGACCTTGGTCATGCTATGGACCTCTCATCCAAGATAACATGGTATATATCATACTAGGGAAACATCCAAATTTTCTCATAAATAATAATCACAAACATCATTAGTGCATCAATGCAGCTACATATCGTGGGAGAAATATCTCAACCAAATAAAATATGTTTGGTGGCAATCCTGAATGAACCAACTCAATCATGAATTCAATCAAGTTCTATACACATTATAGATGGATGGATGCTAAAAAAGGAGCATTAATGCTTCAATCAAATAATATATTCCATATCACATTCAATCAACATTTGAACTTTAAATCATAGTGTCCAAGGATTTACATTACACAAAGACATTTCATTAGTCTTGTACTATGGAATTTCTTTCCAAAATTCCAAAATCAATTTAGCATGCCATGACACATCATTACGATATTCGAAAAACAACTCCTTCTTACTTATATTTTCAGAGGATTATCACTTATCAAGGATGCATAATCAAAGCCATAATAAACATCAAGGCCATATCTTGGAGCTCATTATCCTGACTTCACAAGATATTAGTCAAATATAGACAAATCTGAATCAAGGAGTTTGCATCATGCAACACTCTCTACAAAGATAATGCCTTACCAAGCTAAAATAACCAAAAATAAAAAAATCAATTTTGTGTTAACACAATCAGATCATCCAAGATTAGAAATCAGTCAAACTATTATCAAAGTCATCAATTCTTTCAACCAGAGTCAGGTAGCACACATATCAAGTCTTTACTACATACACCGTCAAGTCAACAGGTCAATCACACCATTACATGTTTTTCATTTAACATGTTATTACAAGCCATTTCCATCATTAGATGTAGGTGAATTCACAACATGGTTAATTCATGCCATGTTCATACTAAGTCACAAAAACCATTGTGCTAGGAACAAAGAGGCCAATACAAAACCATACATCTGTATACTCATATACGACACTGAACGTCAATATGTCTACATAAAAAATTCATTTTGGAAAATCGACCATCACCATATCAAATCATGTCAAATCCAAATGTGCAATCACGGTAAGACATATAAATCCGGACATGTCTCAATCATTAAGAATCATGTCAAAAGTATCAAACACAATTTATCAATATTAATCGACCAAAACATGATGCACAATCCTCAAACATAATGACATATCCATATGAATGTCTTGATCACCTGCACACACAATTTTGGTTTAAACATACGAAATTTCTCGACTAATAGATCTTACTGGAATCTATAATACATCTACAGAAATGAAATTTTCCAAGTGACCATATGATTTCATGTTCAATTCCAACAATACTAGAAATCAATTCACAACGACAAGACAAATCAGAGATCCATGGATTCAAAGTATAGACCAAATTAATTGTTTAGAACTTCAATTCTATTTCTACTAGGCATACATCTATGAGCCTTCCTTTGTGCGAATGATGCTTAGAACTTTGATGTAGATCAACAATTTCAGATACTTAAATCATATTTCAATAGCAATCATGAGTAAGAATCATTTAGGAGAGAATTTCTCCCTCTGAATGATAATCCACATAATTCATATCATCAAAATGTCTTTATAGTGTTTAAGAAATATTAGATCTATCATAAAAACATATCTATCATGATCATCAATATCAAGTCATCTATATTTCATCAAAGGCTGGAATAGAAATATCAGGGCGACAGGTTGATGTGACAACACAATCTTAAGATCCAAATAACAATACATCAAGCTAGATCATTTAAATCTCACCACATGATATAACCATAGACAGTCAAAGATCTAAAACATCAATCTCATATATATGCCTTTATCATCATGGTTGCCAATACCATGCATATCATAATCAATAGGATCAAGTTAGGTTAATTGATAAACCAACTAGGTGCAATTACTCTTCTTTATGAGATTTCATCATGATGATCACAAATATAATCAATACCATATTGTTATAGCATCATTTATCACCTTCATGTACTTGATGATTTACACTTTGTCCTTGGGCACCCTTTCCCCTTAGACTTGAAAATTTTCACAAAAAATAATATCTTAAAACCCATATGCGACTCTACCCAGAATTTTCCGTGTATACATGTGAGTCCATTCATAGAGATCCACGTATACCTTTTTAATATATATATATATATATATATATATATATATATATATATATATATATATATATATATATATATATATATATATATTCCCTATTTTTGAGGCGGGTTTGAAGGTTATTCCAGTAATCTAACCATCCCAACCTATGGCCTAATTGCTCTTAACTACAGAAACTAATTTGAGGGAGTATAAAAGCTCCTCAAAGGAATGGCCTAAGGGAGAGAGAAAAATATAGATATTATACTCTGTTGGAGCCCTATTCAAGTCTGATATTCCTCTACCTCCTGCAATTCCCAGGTATATTTAGGAAACCCTTGTTTCCTTGAGATGTTCATCAACCTATATGACATCTATTATGCACACATCTTGGAATAATTCTTGCGAGGCTAGGGTTGGATGGATCCAGAGGATGGTATGCTCAAAGGTCGTTGCAGGAATCAAGTGATCTCTCCACGTTTTGATTACTATACGTGTCATTAATAATAAGAATAGCCATCTTGTTCCTGATATTTACATGTCTATGATGCTTTATACATGTGTAACAATCATTAATTGAACATTTCGTATTGTTTTTATGATATTATGCATGGTTTTCACTGACATCTAGGAACTATATATATTATACAACTAGGTTTTGTGTTTGTTATTTGTGGATTTATAGGTTTCGGAGCACAAAGTGTTGTAGGGGGTTTGCACCCCGCGAGATCTACATCAACTGAGGGACTTTCGAGTAAGTTCTACAACCAGTAGTATCTAGCTTTCAGTATTAAAGTTGGTTAAGTGAGTCCTCCTTGAATAGCATGCCCCTGATCTGTGAAGGTTATCAACCTAAGACCTTTAGGGTATTATTTTCCGAAACAGAAATTACGACTCCACTGGGGATCACGTTCTTGTGATTTCCCATTTGGGTTGTTTCAAATGTCTTGAAGGTTCCCAACATTTTATATCACTTTTTACAGTCTATCGAGTCTTTCTTCAGTCAGACAGAAGACCTAGTCTCTTGATCAGGCTTGACCTTTTTTTTTCCTTATCTTTATTTTCATAAACAATTTTTGTCTTACATAGCAATGTATACACATTTTTTTGTCCAAAGGGGCCCGCGTTTACCCAAGTTTCCTTTGTCACAGTCACATATACATGCTAGTTGCTCACTGCAAAAGCACGTATGCCTGGGAAAATTTGAAATTTTTAGTTTTTAGCCCCTGTGCTCTTGTCTGTCTATGTTGATCTATTGCTGTAGTATCTTGAAGGTCTCTGGACTATGTTTATGGTGATTTAACATCTGTTTGTCTCTTGCTTGTATGAAGACCTAGCCATTTGGTGAAATCCTTGTTTTATGTGTTTGAAATTGCGGCTTGAGCACCAAAATATTTCTCTGAAGATTCTTGGTTGTCCTGGATATTCAAAACAATGAAATTTTTCTCATTTGCTCTTTTTGGCCCTATGCATTACTTCACATTCGATTGTTGCCTTCTTGGTCTAGTTTGGTTTTCTTGATTCCGTAGACTTTTCTTGTTGCGAATTTTGAAGGGTCTCTTTCTGATTTTTTGAGTTGTTGTTTGCTGCAAGTTTTGTGCTATTGTACTGAGTTGATTGATTGAGTTTCTTGTTTCTTTTTGCTCACATAAGTCCCGCTATGAAAATAGCATGGTTGGCTTGGGCACTTTGAAGTCTTTGATTGGAATTCATGTTTGCTTGATTAAGTTCTTTGATAGTTTCTATTTGTCTTCTTGAAATCTATTTTCCTTATTTTATAAGTTGAAAAGCCCAAAAACATTTTTTGTTTTCCGTTTCTTTTTTATTTCAATTTTTTTATGGTTTCATTCCATATTTTGAAGCTTTTTGTTAGTTTCTAGTCTTCGGTTCTTGATTTGAGTTGGAAGGAAGTCTTCTCTTGATTTCTCTCTGTTATGTCAAGTGCATTTTGGCGTTTTTATACATAGGAATTATGCTTTGGAACTAGCCTTATCATCTGTCAAAAAGTGATTGAACTTTTGTTTTCCTAGAGACTTCTTTTTGCTTCGTTAGAGTTAGCATCTTAGGATTTGAATATCATTGGTAGTTTGTGTTAAGCACATTTGAGCATTTTTAGTCTTTTTCGTAACTTTCTGAATCATGTGAAGTGTGAGTTTCTGAAAAGAAGATAAACAAAGTTTTTTCTTATTAGTTTCATAGAACCTGTGTACAAATCACTTTTCATTGAAAGGAAATCATTGCATTTACAAGTAGCTTGGTTTTCATTGGTTTCTTCTGTGTCATAAAAACACCATCAATTTCGCTTCCGTGCCCTTGAATTAAATAATAGCCAATCTAAGTCCCGCTATGAAAATAGCATGGTTGGCTTGGGCACTTTGAAGTCTTTGATTGGAATTCATGTTTGCTTGATTAAGTTCTTTGATAGTTTCTATTTGTCTTCTTGAAATCTATTTTCCTTATTTTATAAGTTGAAAAGCCCAAAAACATTTTTTGTTTTCCGTTTCTTTTTTATTTCAATTTTTTTATGGTTTCATTCCATATTTTGAAGCTTTTTGTTAGTTTCTAGTCTTCGGTTCTTGATTTGAGTTGGAAGGAAGTCTTCTCTTGATTTCTCTCTGTTATGTCAAGTGCATTTTGGCGTTTTTATACATAGGAATTATGCTTTGGAACTAGCCTTATCATCTGTCAAAAAGTGATTGAACTTTTGTTTTCCTAGAGACTTCTTTTTGCTTCGTTAGAGTTAGCATCTTAGGATTTGAATATCATTGGTAGTTTGTGTTAAGCACATTTGAGCATTTTTAGTCTTTTTCGTAACTTTCTGAATCATGTGAAGTGTGAGTTTCTGAAAAGAAGATAAACAAAGTTTTTTCTTATTAGTTTCATAGAACCTGTGTACAAATCACTTTTCATTGAAAGGAAATCATTGCATTTACAAGTAGCTTGGTTTTCATTGGTTTCTTCTGTGTCATAAAAACACCATCAATTTCGCTTCCGTGCCCTTGAATTAAATAATAGCCAATCTAAGTCCCGCTATGAAAATAGCATGGTTGGCTTGGGCACTTTGAAGTCTTTGATTGGAATTCATGTTTGCTTGATTAAGTTCTTTGATAGTTTCTATTTGTCTTCTTGAAATCTATTTTCCTTATTTTATAAGTTGAAAAGCCCAAAAACATTTTTTGTTTTCCGTTGCTTTTTTTATTTCAATTTTTTTATGGTTTCATTCCATATTTTGAAGCTTTTTGTTAGTTTCTAGTCTTCGGTTCTTGATTTGAGTTGGAAGGAAGTCTTCTCTTGATTTCTCTCTGTTATGTCAAGTGCATTTTGGCGTTTTTATACATAGGAATTATGCTTTGGAACTAGCCTTATCATCTGTCAAAAAGTGATTGAACTTTTGTTTTCCTAGAGACTTCTTTTTGCTTCGTTAGAGTTAGCATCTTAGGATTTGAATATCATTGGTAGTTTGTGTTAAGCACATTTGAGCATTTTTAGTCTTTTTCGTAACTTTCTGAATCATGTGAAGTGTGAGTTTCTGAAAAGAAGATAAACAAAGTTTTTTCTTATTAGTTTCATAGAACCTGTGTACAAATCACTTTTCATTGAAAGGAAATCATTGCATTTACAAGTAGCTTGGTTTTCATTGGTTTCTTCTGTGTCATAAAAACACCATCAATTTCGCTTCCGTGCCCTTGAATTAAATAATAGCCAATCTAAAATAAGCGATATAATTAAAAGAAACTAGTAGTTTTATATTATTGTCATTAATTATACACCAACTAGCTAGGTTGTAGGGCCTTAGATTAGGTGAGTGGAGAGTTAACTCTCCAAGGCTGCTCAAACTGTTAAAACATAGAAGTTTATTAATGAGAAAAATATAACACCATTAAGTGGACCGGGAAAGCTCTCCTGCAGAGAGTCAAGTGCAATGGATAGTGCAAGTAGAGAAGAGAGATACCCCTTCTCCTATTTGTTGAATCTTGATCTAAGACCATTCCACCCGGCTGTTGATATGGATTGGTGCCCATAGTTGCCTATCCTAGGGACCACACAGGTGACTGCGGGGGGTAATACCCATGGTACTTGAGGCAAACGTTGCATCACTTCCTTCAGTACTTCTGGAGGGTGCCCTTGCAAAGCTTGGGGACTTTCACCAACAAAGGCTGTTGTTAGGAGATTAGCGTAACTATTTCTATTACCTTCTCTAGTAGGCCTGGGTTGTAATTACCCCAGACTATTTTCGGGAGGTCCTATTATTTTTCTTTCTTGTATTTTGGTGTCCAGTCCTCATCACCCGGAGTGGAAATACCTGAGAGCTTCTTATCTAGCTATATCTTAGGAACTTTTTAGAGTGTGCTCTTTTCTCCTAGATTGCTTAGCTTCATATATTTTTTGAGTATAAAATAAATCTCTTAAAGTGGCTGACCGATCGCCTCATTGATCAAGGAGGCTTCATGGGTTGTCTCCCGCGAGTGTCGAGCTCTCTTCAAGAAGGCATAGGAGCAATTTGGAGGGTGATTTTCACCTGGTGGTTTCAGACACAGTAGAGAGAGATCCTCCATCAGGGCTTGTTGTTTCTGTGGGTGGTTCTAGTGTTGGTGTCATTATAGAGAGGAGTGCTTCACTCATCTCGAGAGTTTTATTTCCAGCAGAAGAAGTAGAAGTAGAGGAAGTCCCTTAGCCTCTTGAGTCTCTTCCATCTCCTCTTCTTGCTAGTTATCCTTTCATCATTCAATATATCGTACCTGAGTCTCATAGACCAGAAAGTCCTTATCCATCATATTCATACCTTTTGATGGCCACGACTGGGAACACAACTTCGGTTGTGAGCACTGCAAGTGTTCAAACCCCTCTTTCAGTAGAAGGAGGAGGCACTATTTCTATATCTACAATCACTTCTAGTGATGTTGTGTTTGGCTCTGGTTACACCCAAGCACATGCTTCTCAATTTGGTCCCTTTTCGTTTGGAATTCCTACTAGTGGCATTCCTTCTTTCTCCTTTTCTGGTTCTTCAGCTGCATATGCACCCATACCCTCTATGGCTAGTGGATAAACTTAATTTCAAGGGTTTCCCTTTGGAAGTGGGCACATCCCTCATTCATCCCCTTCCTTAGGATATTTACCTTTTACTTCTTAGACTCAGGGTTTCAATCCATGGTCTAGAGGTCAAAGTTTTAATACCTTTACAGGTTGGAACCCTGTTTTTACAACATTGGGAGTAAGGAATCAATTTCTCGCTGGTTAGTAAGGGAATGTTTTTTTCCCTTCATAGAGTACTTCTTAGGATTTTTCTCCATTTGCAAATTCTTGGAACCCTTACCAAGGGGTTTCTTCTTCATTCACTACTTCGTTTTGAGGGAATGCTCCTTTGTATAGTAACTCTATGTTGGGGGGGGAGGGGGGGAGGGGGGTCCTTCTCCGAATGTTGGGTCGCAAGGATTTTCCTATGGCCCAACATTCTATACGAACAATATTTGGCAACCTGGTGCCTCAATAAATCTAGGGTATTCTTTTCAAAATGTTGGGAATCCTTCCTAAGGAGGATGGAATTCCCAGGCTCCTCCTCTCTTACTATTTTTGGCAACATTAAACTTGCTAGATTTGTCGAAATTGACTAATGATCCAATTCGGTATAGTCTAGGATGGCCTCTGTTCCCCACCAAACACCCTTCAGACATTCCAAATTTTGAAGGGAAGAATGGAGAGGATCCAGCAGATCATATCACCACTTTCCATTTATGGTGTTCATCGAAATCCATGATTGATGATTCGATTAGGTTGAAGTTATTTCAACACACCTTAATTGGAAATGTAGCCAAGTGGTATATTGAGTTAACTGGGGGCAGTTTTTACACTTTTGGAGATTTGGCTACCATGTTCTTAAACCACTTTCAATTACCTGTTCGTTATGACGCTGGGATTGAAATCCTGACCAATTTTCAGCAGGATAAGGCAACTCATAGTTCTAGTCATATTCAGGAATGGTGAAGAAGGAAGAGGCTCATTAAAGCCCATATTTTGAATGAATTCCTTCTAGAATGGTTTTTAAAATCTTTGTAGCCAGATATTTCTAAAGATGTATCCCTTTCAGGGGTGCTTTTTTAATAGCAGGCTATTTTTAGGGCTCAACAATTAGAACTGATTTATTCTCAGTCTGGAGTCCTTAATAAAAATTTTCTAGATGCTCCTCACTCCAAATTGGATTTATCCAAAACTAAACCTGGTCCTTATGGTGATGGGCTTATTGGTTTGATCGATAGCAGTGTAGCTAACCTGCTTAGTCAATTGCAGTAGTTGTCTATACAATCTGCTTCTGCTAGTCAGGATGCGCCTTCAGTGTCAAATACTTCCCAGTCCTTGGAAATTAATTTTGTCCAGAATTCTAACCCCAAAGGAAATAAAAAATCCGATAGGAAGAAGAAAGGACAAAATAACAAGTAGAAAGTAAAGGATGGGAAGGGGAATGCAAATAAAACCAACAATCATGTTGGAAAGGGTCAAAAGGATAATAAAAAGAAAGTGAAGTTTCCATGCAAGTTGTGCACTAGAGACCACCTTATGCACCTTTTACCTAAAATCCAGGATGCACAATGCTTGTTAGCTCAACAAAGTTCTTCTAGCTCCTATGCTGTGTTGACAAACCCTTTTCCCCAATGGCAGTAATTAATTTCTAGCGCAAATCAAAATACTAGGGCTCCCTCTAGGGGGAACCAGGAAGGGGAAAATAAGTCAAACATATATATGATGAGTGCTCACGCAGATATCGCTATGAGATCTCGTGATTATGGCGAAGATGAGTCTTCGAAAGCTAAGGGTACTCCTGATAGTGCTGAGCCACTTCATATTATGAGGCCTACGTCTGTTGATCCTATACCTTGGATGCTGAAGACATCTTCAAAATGTACGATGATTAATCCAAATGCCAAGGATTCCCAGAACTAATCCATTGTAGAGGATCTGGCTCAAAGTCCATGTGCCATGTCTGCATTAGAGGTGCTCCAGTCTTATCCCACTCAGCAAAGTGCTTTGCTTACTGCTATTGGGGTTGTAGATCCAAAAAATTCTCTAATGATTACATTTGATATGTCAAATTTTAAAAAGAGACTCCCTCATCATATGGATTTTCATATCAGTTAGAGTTATCGAAAATTAAATATCTTTCAAACGGTCATTGATGAAGGTGCTTCAATGCGTGTAATGTCTCTTGCATGCTGGAAGGGTATTGGATCTCTCACAGCTATTCCTTCAGTCACATGGTATTGTTTTATCTTTGCCCATCTGTGTTGGGGGAAAAACTGTAGATATTGAAGTTGATATAGTCGATGCAAGCTTAGACTATAAAATCCTATTGGGTTGAAACTAGATCTATGAGATGGATGCTATTGCATCCTCATTATTTCATATTGTTTGTTTCCCTCACGAAGGGAGAATTGTCGCAGTTGACCAACTGGATTGTTCTCCTATAGATATAAATGCATCTTCTGACTCAACCATTCCTTTGGTGAAGGATACCAAAATGCCAAATTGAGAATTTGGGGGTTGGAATGTATTATTCTTTGATGGGTACTTTTTATCTTCCACCTCCTTCGGTTCATATCAATGCGATTTCATCGTCCAAGGCTCCTATTCAAAGAGATTTTTCCATAACTCATTATTTTTCGGACCCTTGGACCTTACCTTCTCCTATCACCACATTAGCAAAAGGTCAAGTGGGTGGAATGGAATTTCCAATCTCTACAACTGAGATTTCTTATAGCTCTATTGTTGACTCTGCAGAGTCCATTCCATTTTCTCTTTCGCCAGAGGAATTAGATGGAGATGTGGCTTTGGCTTGGACTGTTAGTTCATCTTTGGTGCAGGATTGCCTTGATACCACTCTTCCATATGAAGAGGTCATCCTGGAAGCTATGACTGGTGTAGAGATATTGTGGGATGATTTTCATCATCGGTCTTACATTCTACCAGATTTAAGCGAAGTTGAATCAAGTTTTCCTAGCCCTCGGTCTTCTGGTCCTATTCACCCAGTCATGAACCCTTTGGCACCAACATAGGTTTTTGCAAAAGGGAACATGGCTGGGATTTCTCCTACTATTCTGGTGAAAATTTCCAAAGATCCCAGCATCATAGAGAATATTTTCATCGGAGCTGAATTTTCCGCTGAAGAGATTCAAATTTACATTGATCCCTTTCGAGAGTTTAGGGATGTGTTCACTTGGTCTGATGAGAAAATGCCTGGTATAGATCCATTTATTGTCCAGCATGAGATCAAGGTGTACGAAAATGATAAGCTTGTCAGGCAAAAGCTTCATCTGGTCAACCCTAGGAAGGCAATAGCTATCAAAGCTGAGGTGGAGAAGTTGCTTAAGGCGAGATTCATTTTTCCTATTCCTTTGATAGAGTGGGTTTCGAATCTAGTTTCTGTGGAAAAGAAACAAGGAAAAAATTGAGTTTGCATTAATTTCAGGGACCTAAATAAGGCATATCCTAAGGATAAATAACCCACACCATTTATAGATTAGATTATCGATGAGTGTGTGGGAAATGAGATTTTCTCCTTCATGGACGGTTTCTTTGGATATAATCAAATTACTATCGATCCTGAAGATTAGAATAAGAGTGCAATGATTTGTCCCTGGGGTACCTTTTCTTACAAGAAAATGGCTTTTAGCCTTAAAAATGTTGGAGCTACTTTTCAACGGGCTATTTCCTATGCCTTCCACGACATCAAACATATTATCGAGGCGTACTTGGATGATTTAGCTGCTCATTGTCACAAGAGAATTGATCATCCTTCTCGCCTCCGTCAAGTATTTTAACGATGTTGGTATTACAAAATATGGTTGAATCCAAACAAGTGTGTTTTCACGGTCACATCTGGTCGGTTGTTGGGATTTATTGTGTCTATAGAAGGGATTCAGATTGATCCCTTGAAGGTTGAGGCAATACTTCAGTTTCCTCCCCTGTATTATATTCATCGACTTCAAAGTCTGCAAGGAAAAGCTATTTTTCTACGAATATTTATCGTAAATTATGTTGAGATTACGAAAGGATTTATGAGATTATTAAAGAAAGGAGTTCCATTCTTTTGGGATGACTTTGCTCAATGCTCATTCTATGCTTTGAAAGAAGCATTGACCTCTGCTCCTATACTGAGTCTACCTGATTATAGCAGGGATTTATTCTTATATATCATGGTAGCAGAATCTACCATTGGTATGGTTTTGATTCAGGAGGATGATGCTCTTTCAGAGCATGTTATATACTACCTCCGTCGAGGCTTGGTAGGACCTGAACTCTGGTACTCTTCGATAGAAAATCTTGCTTTAGCAGCTGTCCATGTTGTGTGACAGCTAAGACATTACATCCTTCTTCGAAAAACCTATGTTTTAGCAGCAGTCAATCCATTTTAGTTTGTTCTCAGTAGGCGAGTGATTGGGGGGAATAGATGGATTGTGATTTTGCAGGAATTTGATCTTGAGTTTATGTCTTCCAAGTCCAAGAAATCATTAGTTTTTGCAAAATTAATTTCTGAGTTGCCCCATGGAGAAAAGATGGTTTATGGTGAATCCTTCCCTAATGAACATATTTTACTCATTTCTTCATAGGATCCTTGGTATGGGGATCTCATATTATATCACTAGACTGCGAAGTTTCCCTCAACTTTTTCAAAAGATGAGAACCGTAAGTTATGTCACCTAACTAAAATTTACTTGATCATTGGTGACACTTTATATCATCACAAGGTTGATTGAATCCTTAGATGATTCTTAAATCTTGAAGAAGCTAAGGTTTTACTGAATGATTGCCACAGTGGAGCTTGTGGTGGTCATTTATCTGGGCTTACAAAAACCCAAAAAAAATCTTGCGTGCATGATACTTTTGGCCTTCAATTTTCAAATATTGTATGGAATCGGTCAAAATGTGTCATCCATGTCAAGTTTATACTCGAAAGATGTGCGCTCATCCAGCTCTGCTCTTTCCTGTCATCACTGTCAGCCCCTTTACAAAGTGGGGTATTGATTATACTACTTGTAACCCGCCTTCGGCTAAAGTTCGTAAGTACATTATTGTAGCCATAGAATACTTCACGAAGTGGGTCGAGGCTATGCCTAATTTTGGGAATGATGGTGAGACAACAACTCTTTTCCTCTTCAATCAAGTCATTTCTCACTTTGGAATTCCCAAAGACATTGTCATTGATCATGGAAATCACTATTAGAAAAATATGATGGTTGAATTGGCTTTGAAATTAGGTTTCCGGCAGGACCATTCATCTTTGTATTATCCTCAGGCCAATGGGAAAGTGGAAGCCGTAAACAAATCCTTGAAGACAATCCTTCAATGGACAATTGATAAAGCTCCATCCAATTGGCACATTATGTTGTATCCTGTACTTTGGGCATACCGGATGTTAGTCAAAACTGCAACTGATTTTACTTCGTTTCAACTGGCTTATGGGTTGGAATCTATATTTCCCATTGAATGTGAAATTCCTTCTCTTAAGTTAGCTCTAGAGCTTCTTCCTGACACTTCCAGTCTCGAAGAACATCTCCTTCATTTGGAACACCTTAATGAGCAGCATCGGGATGCCGCCATGATGAATGAGGAGCATAAGAAATGAGTAAAGGTTCAATACGATAAAGTGGTCATACCTAGGGTTTTCTCCGAAGGAGACCTTGTCTTGGTTTATGCCCAAGAGAAGGATTCCCTAGGAGCTGGAAAATTCAAATCTATGTGGTATGGCCCCTTCATCGTTAAAAAGTTCCTAAAAAAAGGAGCTTATGCCTTGATTTATTTCGATGGGAATGAGTTGTCGGAGCCTAGAAATGGGCTCCATTTGAAAAAGTATATGCCTAGGTTTTGGCCTAGCATCTTGCTTTTTGTATATATTTTTGTTTTTTGTACATATCTGAGTTTTCGATTTTTGGTGTGACTATGATGCATTTGATCTGCTTTGGTAGGTTGTGTTGGATCTCATGAGTCATTTTGGTTTCATCGATGGTGCTAGTAGACATACCCAGAACTTGGCTTCCGTGGCTTGGGTACTTCATTATCCATCCAGTTAGTTGTTGGTTTCAAGAGGTGTCTACATTGGTCCTACTTTGAACAACGTAGCATAATACACTGTAGTGGTTTATCTACTCTCGGAAGAAATATCCTTGGGTGTTGATTCATTAGTAGTTTTCTTGGACTCCCAGCTGGTGTTTTGACAATTGAACAACACATATCAGGTTCGAGACCCATTTTTACACCGATTGTTTTTAAGGGTATGTTTGTTACAAATATCATTTCAATTTCTAACATTCATTCAAATTCCTCGAGCTAACAATTGGATGGCAGACTTATTAGCTAATCAAGAAATTTACTGGCATATTATCATTCAATACTTTAATTAATTTATCAAAAACACCATTCATTTTCATACATTTTTAGTCATCACATCATATAAATCACTGTATATATATATATATATATATATATATATAGTCAGAGTGTTAAAAAATATACAAAATATGGACCCATCTGTCCTACAAACTTAGGGCTTAGGCCCGATCATGTTCAGTATCAAAAATATGTTACAATCATCATGTAAAATCTGTAAATCTAATACTCTGGTCTGTGCCCAACATTAGTGTTCCTATAGAACACGATAACAGTCGCTACACGACGGAATAACCGCACCCAATCTCGTGGTACTCCGACTACTTGCCTCTGGATAGCCTCTAGTAGGTCCTCTATCGCAGACATAGGCATTTGGTGAGTCAAACTCTCCAAGTTCATTTGGACGGCATGAAGTGTCCTACCAGAGTCTTCAGCATCTACCTCACCTTTGTGACGCTTGTGCCTTGGGTATCCCTCAGGCCTGATTGGTCCCATATCTACATCATGGTCATCAATAATCTTATAAGTAATTTGAGTTCAATAAAAAACATTTTTTCACTTTCATGTCTTCAAATAAAAAATTAAAAAAATAATATAATAAAAAATCAGAAATTGCAATCTCACCGATTGCGCCCCATGTTGCACCGGGTGGAAGGACTAGATCTAGATCACCACAAAAATCCATCCCAGCATAGGGATAATATTCCACGACGATAACTTGTTCCTCCCACCATTTGAAGAACTCGTCATCCCAAGTGGTTCGGGGAACTTCACTTCCCTGCAATCTCTTCATCAGATCAGCCCACCAGGCTATTCTTGCATCTCTGGGGCTGCTGATGGTTGAGATGACTTTGGGTTGAAGCCTTGGAATCCTCTCGAAGAAGAATGTCAACAAAATTATTCCATACCCAAAATTTTTAGTTTTTTCCTTCCAGATCAAAGTCAACTGTCTTTTCATGTTGCTCAGCAAAGTTGTACACTAATCAAAGAGGTGAATCAAACATTCTACTGCAATGCTCATTTGTGTCCTCAAAGCCTGATGTAAAGAAGAAAATCCTGGTACTTTGCCAATGGTGAAGAGGAGGATTTTCATATATGGTTCTTTCACATATTTGATTGGTATCTGGGTTCCTACTTTTTGAGTCTCCTCTACGCAGTAGACCTGGATGTAATCTTCCACCGTAAGCCCTCCCAAAGGTTTTCCATGCAAATCTACTAGATCTCCTCTCTGAGAGAGTCCAGTGATGAAATATATATCTTTCGCTTCTATACATAGTGGCATTTGTTCTATAATAAATAAGTCTTCTTCTCGCTCCCAGTTATCTACCAACATTTGAAGCAATCAGACATTACTTTTCATGTTTGGAATTTTAAAAAACTTGAGCAATCCACAATTTTGAAGGATATCGAGCAAATTTTGATCTTCCATCACTTCATTATCGATGGCACTATGTTCACACTCCCTCCAACTAATAGACATCATGAGAAAATTCATTAAATCCTTCACTAGATTCAATTTTAAATTCTTGGTCTGCACATATGTGACTTCGTTCATACATAGTCGTGTATCATACGCAAGTTCATCCACATGAACCCGCGTAAGCGCAGAGGGTTTCATCAAAACATCTCTTTCCTACGGTCAAATTTCTAAATTTTTCCCTTAAAATGGAATGAAATTGATGCAAAAGATGAATTTAGAGCTTACTTGGTTGATTGGGTGCAATTTGATGGTTGATTACTCCAGTTTTGAGGAAAGGAATTTTTGCTACAAAAGCTCCTTCTCCACTTTTGCAATGTAAAAATGACCCAAATATGAGGTAAATGGTGTATTTATACCCAAATTTTGAAAACTTTTGAAAAATTCCTTTGTGCTTATTTTTTCACTCTATCTAAGGCTATATAACCATTTTTCTTGTAAGTGTTGGGCAAGGTATTTTTTCAAGAACATTTTTCTGAATTCGGGATTTTTTCTGACTTTAATTCGGATCCATGACCGCTGACCTGTCATGGCAGGTATATGATTCTGAACTGGCACATAGGTTAGGGAATCCATTTTCAGTTGCATTTTGCATACTGGCCTCCATTCTGATCACTTGCCATAGGGTCGATCCCATCATGTCATGAGTACTTACCCATTCCACTCACTGATTTTTAATCATGACTTGGTGGTAGAGCCTTCCTTTACATGGGCTTCCTAGTTAGTTCCTAGCTAGCATTTGTCACCCATGCTGCACTTTATGTAGGCTCGGGAGTCCTCTTTAGTCTCACCATGACATGTGTGTTGAAGCTTCATTCTTCTTCTTCTTCACTATAATTTTTCTGGCCATTACCGTAGAGGCTCCCTTATGTTGTCAAGTTGTATTACTACATTGCATATTGACTACTTGTTTATATTGGCTTTCAGCCTGCTTCATTAGGACTCAATGTTTAAGCCATCTTTTGACCATGAATTTTTATACAAGTTAACCATGCAATCACTTAGCTACCATGACTTGACACCTTGTTACCCATGGATGGAACACTCCTTTGAGTATCATTTACCAGTTTTCACCACCTTGCATTAAGCATAGGATTGTTCCTATCCCAGGAACTAGTGCATCTGTTCCATGATACTCATTCTATCCATTGTACTATAACATTCTTTTATTATTTTTCAGGCTTTGAATATGAAAAAGACAAAAAAATTAAATATGTGAAAAAGAGCGAGAACGAGATATTACTTCATATTTTGATGGCAGCTACAGTGTCAGTTTTGTCACCCTTGGACAAAGCACAAAAAACTATGTCTTTCCTTCATTTGGGATGGTTTTAGTTTTTGACTTAGGAGAAGCCATAACCTTGTTTCATGAGTCAGTTCTCCCCCGGTTGGTTATCTCTTCTAATCATATGGAGGGTTTGTTCATGCTTCCTGCATGAAAAACTTATACAAAGTTTTAATTTGCTGCCATAGTCAACATGAGTCGTAATTTTGTCCAAGGGAAGTTAACCTGAGTCGGCCTTTTTGCAGTGTCTCTTGACTCATTTTTTAGTCGGCCTTCCTAGTCTTGTCAGTATCTTGTTCTATCACATCAGATGTTTGGTTCTGTGATCGTGCTGGTTCGAGAAGGTCTCCTTTGACTTCTTTCCGGTGGGTTTTTCTCTTATCTACTACGACATATCGCTCTGAGAGAAAACCTAGAGCTGCACCCTAGCCCTATTTACATCATTGATATGTGACCTTGTGCTCAGCATTTGATCATCATCATGGGTCTTTGACTAAGTGGTTTCCCTTGTGTTCGACGTTAGCTTACATTATCACACCTGGGATTTGTGCAGTACCTTGATTTCCATTTGACCCTATCAGCAGATATCTTGCCTCTTTGTCAGCTTTCATTATTGGTTGGTTTAGAGCCTTTCTACAGTGTGCTAGCTTCATCTTGTGTATGCTGAGAATGTACTTCGGGTTGGCTACTTCACTCTACTTCGTTTGATTCCTTCCAAATCTTGGCTTGCGGGTTACACTCGCGTTCGACTGATGTGGGATGCCTTAATGCCTTCCTTCCAGGAGATCTTTTCCCATCGACTCCAACTCATTTCTCTAGGGATAAGGTCTAGAGTCCTTTTGTCAATACCTTAGGGTTTGCAGTCATCAGTGGCAGAATTTTCACTATCGACAGTGAGGATACATCATTGCCTCATTATTGGTAGATTATTTCAAGTGTTCAAACTCAACTCATTTATTCACACTTGCTATATTGTACTGGGGCACCTTGACACTCATTATCATTATCGATGGGTTGTCTCGTGTTTGTTAATGGTATACATCAATGATCGGTCATCAAACAATTTCTCATATGGCTGACTTCAGCTCATTTATTCCCATTCTGTAGACTTGTGCCATAGTGATTAGTGAAGACCTCGGGTTTGCATCAACATGATTTGGTTCACTTAGACAGCTTCTTCAGTTTTCTGCCAGTGACACCGTCCACCCTTATATGTTGCAGTTTCACTACAACAACATTCTATATGTTGGATCCCGAGTTGCGTGTTGTACCATTTGTTCCACCACTTATGATTTGGTACTTGGAGATTCAGTTGTGACTTTTTGTGATCAGATATCTATTACAACATCATTGATTAGTCTGTTATATGTGATACTTGGACTTGATTTTCACTTGTACTTCCGGGCAGTGATTAGATGATTCACTATGTACTTTACATTTTCAGCTATACTTGTATACATTTTAGATCTACTCTGTACTTCATATTGTGGACATGCTTTTCTTTCATTGATCATGGTAATGCTCGCCTCAGACATGAGCTATCTCTCTGATCTCTCTCACTGGTTTTTTGGGCAGGCTCAAATATGGTGAAGTTCTCTCTAGTCCTCGCAAGGTTCTTTCTATGCACATAATACATTTCAGCCATCATGTACCCCTTCTAACCTCATATATTAGGGGGCATATATTATAGCATCATTTATCACCTTCATGTACTTGATGATTTACACTTTTGCCTTGGGCACCCTTTCCCCTCATACTTGAACATTTTCACAAAAAACAGTATCTTAAAACCCATACGTGACTCTGCCCTGAATTTTCCGTGTATACACGCAAGTCCATTCATAGAGATCTGCATATACCTTTTTAATTATTAAAAAAGATCTATTTTCCCTATTTTTGAGGTGGGTTTGATGGTTATTCCAGTAATTTAACCACCCCATCCCGTGGCCTAACTACTCTTAACTGCAGAAACTAATTTGAGGGAGCATAAAATCTCCCTAAAGGAATGGCCTAAGGGAGAGAGAAAAATATAGATATTATACTCTGTTGGAGCCCTATTCAAGTCTGATATTCCCATGCCTCCTGCACTTTCGAGGTATATTTAGGAAACCATTATTTCCTTGAGATGTTCATCACCCTATATGACATCTATTGTGCACACATCTTGGAAGAATTCTTGTGAGGCTAGGGCTAGATGGATCTAGAGGATCATATGCTCGAAGGCTGTGGTAGGATTCAGGTGATATCTCCACATTTTGATTACTGTACGTGTCATTCATAATAAGAAGAGCCATATTTTTCCCAATATTTACGTGTCTATGATGCTTTATACATGTGTAACAATCATTAATTGAAAATTTCATATTGTTTCTATGATATTATGCATGGTTTTCACTGACATCTAGGAACTATATATGTTGTAAAACTAGGTTTTGTGTTCGTTATTGTCAAACCAGGAGGTAACTCCTCAAATCAGAATGTGTATTAGTTGAAGAATGTACATTTATGTACATGGGTGAGGCTAGTAGAGTTGTCTTTCAAATATTCAACATATATTTCCTAATATAATTTATTATACAATATTACATATGCACACCCAACCCATAGGATTAGGTGTCAACATTCCCCCCTTTAATCCGAAGGGATGTTGGTGAGCCCAAGCATCGATATGAACTTTTCAAACTTTTCTCTTCCAAGTGATTTGGTGAAGATGTCAGCAGTTTTCTCATTTGTGGAACAATGATGTAGATGGATGGTTTTGGCCTGAACATGATGTCGAATTAGATGGTATTTTGTATTTATGTGCTTTGTTCGATCATGGAACTTTGGGTTCTTAGCCAAATTTATTGCAGAAGTGTTGTCGATCATGAGTGGTGTGGAATACATTTGTTTCATCTGCAAATCTTCCAGGATTTTCTGGAGCCACACAATTTCCTTTGTTCGCCGAACACGCACATATTACGCACGTTCATGAATACTTTGAAGCGAGCGTTTCACGTGATCTCCGCCAGGCAGCTCTGATCCAAAGACTCATGGTATGACACCACTTAGTAAGGACACCCTATTTCTTTGCTTAACCATCAGTACGGATAAAATAAAAATCAAGCTAGAAATCTTTCTGTATGTTGAGTCCAAAGTGGTCCTTCAAGTACCTTAACACTCTTTTGCTACTTGTCAGACCAATGTCATCAAGGTTTTTTCATGAACCTTGAGAGGATTCCAACAACAAATGAAATGTCAGGTCTGGTGGTGGTCAGGTAGATAATACTTCCTACAAGCTGTCTATACTTAGTTGCATCCTCAAATTCCTTCCCTTCAATAGATGTGGGCTTCAAGTTTTGTTCCATTGGAGTGGTTAAGGGATTACAGTCATCCATGCCAAATTTGTTCAAGAGATCTCCAATGTACTTCTTTTGAGAAAGAAATATGAATTTAGGATGTTGAATTACTTCAATACCCAAATATTAATGAACATGACCCAAATCAGTCATTTCAAAACCTTTCTTCAACTCTTTCTTCATGGATGCAATATAGCTCTCATTGTTTCCTGTTATCAAAAGATCATCTACATATACCACAAGATATACAACTGTTTTTCCAACTTTTTTAACAAACAAAGTTGCATCATCAAGATCAAAATGTTTGAAGTCAAGTTTCAGAAGATGCTCGGTCAATTTCTCATACCAGGCTCATGGTGCTTGCTTGAGGCCATACAAGGATTTTACAAGTTTGAAAACTTTGTGTTCTTGACCCTTTATCACAAATCCTTCTGGCTGGGACATATAAACTTTCTCCTTTAGATCTCCATTCAAGAAGGCTGTTTTTACATCCATCTGATGGACTTTCCATCCATTCTAAGCTGCTAAGGCAAAGAGAGTCCGGATGGTGGTCCATTTTGCTGTGGGAGCAAAAGTTTCTTCATAATCAACTCCTTCTTTCTGTGCGAATCCTTTTGCCACAAGCCTGGCCTTATGCTTGTCAAGTGAGCCGTCTGCTTTGTACTTGTTCTTGTAGACCCACTTACAGCCAATTGGTTTCGTTCCCAAAGGCGGATCAACCAGCTTCCAAGTGCCATTCTTTATCGAGGCATCATACTCCTTCTGCATCGCTTCTTTCCATTCATCATGAGAAGCGGCTTCTTTGAAGGAATTTGGTTCATGATCTGTAGACAAACTCAATTCACAGTTATAAGCAATATCCATATCAACAGGAGAATCAGAATTATCTACATCACCTTCGATTTGTTGAGTGGAACTTCTTGTTCCTGTTTTTCCAACCTCATCGAGATGAACATTCTCCAGTGTCTTTGTCAGCCATTTGGGAGGACCTCTCTGAGATGGCCCAGGCTGGTCATTTGACTGAGTTGGGATTGATTCAAGATTCAATCTCCCAATTCTGTCAATCACATCATCCAATGTGTCATCTGTGGTTGTTTCTTCATGTGGGGGAGAGAGTGCTTCAGGACATGATTCCATAGTTTGATTCAATATCGGAATCCCCCCTTCAAGATGTGGAATCACATTATCAAATTCTTGGAAAGAATTTGCATGTGTGAATCTATCCAGGTGATCAAGTTGCCGCTCAACAACCTTGTCACTCTTGGAAGATTCAAGAAATATGACATCTCTTGCTATCACAAACTTCTTATTTGCTTCATCATAGAGACGATATCCTTTGGAGGTATTGGAGTACCCAAAGAAGATACATTTTCTGCTTCTAGCACCAAGTTTTTTCCTTTGACCCTTGGGTATCAAGGCATAACAGGTGGACCCAAAGACCCTGAAATGCTTTACCGAAGGAATGTGGCCATGCCACATTTCAAAAGGAGTTTTGTTTCTAATTGAACTTGAAGGACACCTATTATTTATGTAAACAACACATAGAACTGCATCAGCCCAAAACATCAATTTCACATTCTTGAAAAATAACACGGAGCGGACCATATTTAAAATAGTTATGTTCATTCTTTCAGCTACACCATTCTGTTGGGGATTATATGGCACAGTTGTTTGATGTTTGATTCCATGTTGACGAAGATAATTTTCAAATTCGTTTGAAGTGTATTCTTTTCCATTATTAGTACGTAGAGAGCCAATATGTGTTTGTGCATCATTTTCAATCCATGCATGAAAATTCTTGAAAGTTTGAAAAGCATCAGACTTATTCTTCAGTAAGTAAATCCAACACATTCTCGTGTAGTCATCAATAAATGTCATCATGTATTTGTTTCCATTTGCAGAAGCAATAGGCATAGGGCCACATAAATCTGAATGAACAAGTTCAAGTTTCCTATGTGCTCTTGAGTGTGAATCATGAAATGGCTGTTTGCTATGCTTTCCTAGAATACAAGCATCACATTCCTTAGGTTTTATAGGAATTGTAGGCAGTCCATCAACACCATTTTTCTTCAACAAACGAAGGCTGTCATAATTTAAGTGTCCAAATCTAGCATGCCATAAAAGACTTGATGGAAATGTACCTTCATCATGATGTGAACTGAATGCAAAGTTTTGAGCATGGGCATATGAACCTTTCAGCTTCAAGAGTCTCCCTTCTTCTATTCCCTCCATGACAAGTGAGTGATCTGATGCTGATCTGACCTCTGCCTTGCCATCAAACAAGTGAACTGAGTGTCCTTGCTGCCGGATTTCGATCAGGGACAACAAGTTTCTCTTCAACTCCGGGAGGTATAGAACCTCATGTAGGATATGGTCAGGAAGACCAGGCAGTTTAAGCCTGACTATGCCAAGCCCTGATGGCTTGAGTTTGGATTTATCTGCGAAATATACTGCTCCATCAACTTTGTCAGTGAATTCTTCAAAAAAATCTTTTCTAAATGTCATGTGACATGTTGCTCCTGAATCTAGCAATCAATCATCTCTCCATGAAGTAAATGAAACATCAAACAAGTCTTCAGTTACTCCATTGTTACAATGTGCTAGAACATAATGAGCGGATTCAGGTGCTTTACCTTTGTCTTTTTCATTAGTTTTACCTTTGTCTTGATTTCTTTGCTGCTTAATTTTCTCCCAAGGTTTTCTGCATTTGGATGCATCATGTCCATCTCTATTGCAACGTGTGCAATGAAGATTGGATTTGTCAGATTGTCTGCCCCCCCTTTCTGTGAAGTTTCTTCTTCCTCTTCCTCTTCTGCCACCTCTTCCTCTGGATGAATCTGAAGCATGAATCTTTTCTCTATGTGCCAAGTATGCAGCCTCTTCGGAAGAAGAAGGGACTGTCATCTTCCCGAAAGCTTTCTCTCTTTCTGAATTTTTTTTCTCAAGTGTATCAAAGGTGATATGCTCAAGGTTCCCACTTGCTTGCAAAGACTCAAGATAATGTGAGTAAGTCAGATATAATGCCTTAACATATGCTATGAGAGGTATGTCCATTTTTACACCAGTGCTATCAATATCATGCATGATCGATCTAACTTCTGAAGCTAAGGCAAGAGGATCATCATTCTTCATTTCAAGACTGAACAACTTAATCATCAATTGAAAATTTTCTAATTCTGAATGTGAGTCATAGAGTTCTTTTAGCTTGCTCAAGGCATCATAGGCATTTGAGAAAGATGAAATGTGGCGGCTCACCTCTTCATTTATGGAAGCTGCAATCAAGGCATAGGCCTTGCAGTTCTTGTTTTCCCAAATGGCGAGCTCTTTGTCTGAAGTGGGCTTTGCTGGTGGATTTCCTTCTTGTCCTTCACAGATTCCTCTCCACAACTTATTAAAAATGAGTGTGTGTTTAATCTTCCGAGACCATTCAAGATAGTTCTCTTTGCCGGAGAGAACCACCCCAACAATAGAGATGAGAGAATGCATTAATTTGCTGGAAAAAATTCTTTTGAAGAGGAAAAAATTCTGCTAGAAAACTTTCAACTCTGGAAATTTTCTCAATTAAAGGGGACAAAAACTCTTTGCTGGAAAATAGACCGAATTTAAAAGGACACAAACTCTTTACTGCAAATACTGAATTCTGCACACAAAAAATATATGTATATATATATATATTTTTTTGGAGAAAAAATTTATATGAAAATATGGTGGAGGGGGAGGTATTGTTGATAAATGGGGCGTTGTTATATATGGGCAGTATTTTATAAAGGAGACAGTATTATGAGTGGTGGAGGGGTGGTATTATAAAGTGATGGAGGGGCGGTATTATGGAGGGCGGAATGGTATTGAAGGATGGGAGGGGGCGAAATTTAAAAGGTGGATTGGTATTAAAAGATGGGAAGGGCGTATTAAAAAATGGGCAGTATTGAATATTATGGAGGAGGGGCTGTATTATGGAGAGCATGTTATGGAGAGGCAGTATTTGGTAGTGGTGCTATATGACAGAGCGCTGAATATACAGGGAGGCGATATATGGTAGGGGCGCTGTATGACAGAGCAAGGATGGGGAGTGGTTTAATTATATGTGGGGTCGTATATTGGTGAGACATATAGCGAGTATTGTAAACGAATGGTGTGGGGGTGGATAAAACATAATATAATATGGTGCGCTGCAATATATGACTGTGTTGTATATAATGGAGAGCCGATCGAGCGCTGCAATATATGACTGCGTTGTATATAATGGAGAGCCGACTATGAAATGGGAGGCAGCGTATTATGTATTCGATATATGATATGACAATTATATAACATATGACAGTCGGACAGTGTACTGGAGTTAAAACAGCGTGGAGGGAAGGGTGCGTAGGATGTAGCGGGGATAGGGTAGATATGGAGATAGGGTATGCGCAGGCAAAGTGTGTGCAACATGTTAAAAAATGGAGGGCTGAAATGATATTGACAGCGTTGTGTTGTATTATGAATATGACAAAGCACTGTATGAAATGATATCGAATATGACAGATGCTCCTATCCTTGCATGCTGTGAGGTGGGAGTTGTAAGGGATAGTGCAACTGTGTGTAGGATAGCAGAGCCGAGCGTGAGTTGCAGAGGGTATGAGCGAGGGAAGGGAGCGCTGTTTAGGGAGATAGCAGGTAGGGGAAATGCGTGAGGTGATAGGTATGGAGAATGGAGGAGGCCAAAATGCCAAAAGAAAATTTTGGAATGGGATCTTTGCAGGACTGCAGAGGGGGGCTACAATTTGCAGTGTTTCAGGAACTGCAGGATTGCAGAATCTTCAGGAGCTACAAATTTTAGAGCTATGCAGAGATAAAAAAAATGCAGAATAACAGTATAGCAATAAGTAGGAGCAGCAAAAACTATTATTAAAAACTGACTGAGCAAAGGAGAGGGAGTTACACCACAGGCAAAAATTCCAATAGTGGGACTAGCTCTGATACCATGTCAAACCAGGAGGTAACTCCTCAAATCAGAATGTGTATTAGCTGAAGAATGTACATGCATTTATACATGGAGGTGAGGCTATTGGGATTCATCTCCCAATGACTCTTGGCCTTCCTTATTTCCTAATATTATTTATTATACAAAATTAAATATTCACACCCATCCCATAGGATTAGGTGTCAACAGTTATTTGTGGATTTACAGTTTCGTAGCACAAAGTGTTGCAGGGGGTTTGCACCCCACGGGATTTACATCAACCGAGGGATTTTCGGGTAAGTTCTAAAACTAGTAGTATCTAGTTTTCTGTATGAAAGTTGGTTAAGTGAGTCCTTCTTGAATGGCATGTCCCTGATCTGTGAAGGTTATCAACCCAATACCTTTAGGGTATTATTTCTTGAAACACATATCAATGAGGTAAACTTCCATAAGATATCCAACAGATCTTATGTGTATTAAGAATCAAGAGTACATCCACTAAAATCAGAATCAGGATCTCAAAACAATAGATGTTAGCTACACATTAAGTTATGTTATCCATGATCATCAATCACATCAAGTACTCTCGCAGCATCAATAAGATCATGACGATTAAAGCATTCAATACAAGGTGCCCTATTTCATGAACATAAATCCCAATCACTCTTATATGTGCGTGCATGGGCCATCTGAGAAGTAGAAATTCTCAATATACCGAAGGGATTACCTAACCATCCGATGTTGTAGCTGAATCATAACATTAAAAAAACATACCATGCATGCCTTACCGTATTACATGTGCACCTTCCCATGGGCAGCTTGTAGTGCGCAAGCACCTCTTTACCTTTTCCAGATCTAGTTGTATTTTCAAATCTAGCCATGTTCTGTTTTTCCAGATCTTCCCAACTTTCCTTCATTTCCAAAGATCCTCAAGAGGGATACACTCAGATCCACTGATCACAAAGGTTAGATATATGCAGGTGCTCAAATATACATGCAATAAGTCACAACTGCAAACAATAATCATAGAAATCGGATCCATAAACATAAACAAGAGCATAAGTCAAGGAATACTTATCTTCAATGAGAGATGATCCTCTCCCTCTTGAACCAACCTTCAAGAGTCAGCTATAGATCTTAAAACAATGTTTCCTTCATTCAAAAAATTTATCAATAACCAGGTCATTTCTATCAAACTGATCCAAGTGCTTGAGCATCTTCACAAAGGCCATGTGAGGGTTTCATAAACCAAATCTCAAGACTTTACCATAAACGAGGTTTTCTCTCAAACCCTTATCCACTAATTCATACCCTAGAATTATTTTAGGTGTCTACCATCCTTGTCTTGCTTCCATAGAAGTGTCTCTTTGGGGTGATCCTCATGGCTTTTCTTCAACCAGCTTTGATACCATGTTAATTTTTCATAAAGCAATATTGTTATTTACTTTTATGGTTACATTTCTTCATTAACATGTTGTATTCAACCCAAATACTTTTTACATTGTATAGATATATATAATTAACCATCAAAAAATGAAACTATATGGAAAGAACACTACCATCATCATCATCATCATCTAATTAGTGGAAAGTAAAAGATCAAGGGAAGAGAAGCATGAACACATAGAGACACCAGGAGTGGTCCGAGACAAGGGAAAAAACCATTGGAAATTCTTCTTATTATATCTTCATTGAATGGTTCAGTAACAAGGGTACAATGATACATTAGTACATATCTTTACAATGCAAAAAATGAATAGCATACAAGCACTAAAACCATACCCATCCTTCTACATGAAGGAAATTGAATATGAGAACTAAAATGCACTGACATTGGTTGTAGAAAACTGATGAACACAGATGATACTAAATGAAGACTGAAGATAATTTTGCAGCTAAAACAAACATATCTGATATGCAAACTAGCGGATCTATAATACAAAAACTTGAATCCGATAGATCACCAAGTGATCTCATCTCAAATGTCCTAGAACTAAATATAGGAGACTATTATTGACTGATTTGACACAAATGTGACTGAATGTCTGATGCACAATCAACTGAAGGTGATTCAAATCAAATCTACCCAGTAACTCTTTGAGCCACAACCTTAGCAATCTCAGCCTATGTTTGAAGGACTCTGAGCCGCTACCACAATGTTTTATGTCCACGGCTGAGGGTATGAATACCTTAGAACCCTGACCATGCCCAAATCCATTTTTCTAGTGGCTTTGGAACCTTAGCCACGAGAACAAAAGAAAATGATCATAGCTTTGTTGACCTAGGATGTTATCTTGGCCTTTCCTACCCGTGAGTCAGGCCCAATAGATCCAGATTTGACATGTGTCTCAGACCCTGATCCCGATCCACTGTGCAAGCTCCATCCAATGTACCTGTGTGAGCCAAAAACATAAACATATATGAAATAAAATGATGGATTCAAATCATAGATCATTTGAGTAAGTGTGAAAATGAGCTTGAGCTTCCCTATATTTATAAATTTGTGAGTGACCTCTTGGGGCTTTGACTGGATCAACATGCAGGTAGGCCAAGTCATAAAATATTAAATTAATTCATAAATTAACTTCTTCTTAATTGGTTGGGGCGATCTATAGGTCGATTTTGATCCTATCGAAAAGAAGAATCTAATTAAATTATTATCTTAATCATCTGAGTTGTCCAACGTGGAATTTGACCTTAGTTTCAAAATTTAACATAAATGTTGGACTACCCATTTGGTTGTGGTCCACTTCGAATTTTTCGAATGTTCTTGAAGCTTCTCATATGAATGAATTATTTAAAGAGAATCAAATGGGTGTTAATTATTCATCCTCTTCGACAAAGAAATCTTGGCTTCCTCTTTCTGCTCCATATTTCAATAACAAATATAAAAATAAGAGAAAGAGGAGGAATAAGGAGAAGAAGATATCTCTCCATGCATCATCTTCAACCTATGCTAGTCATGTTGGAGATGAGCCTTCAGCTGTTACAAGTCATGCTGGGGGCATAAGTCTAGTCACTACAATTCATACTAGCAATGATTCGCCTACCTTTATTAGTCATGCTGATGATGACTCACATGCTTTTGTGAGTCAAGATTGGGGCATAAGTCTTATCTCTCATGGTAAAGAGTCACCAACCTCTACAAGTCATGTTAGAGACCCTCCACCAACCTCTGAAAGTCATGTTTGAGACCCTCCACCAACCTCTACAAGTCATGTTGCAAATCCTCCACCAATCACTGGTAGTTATGTTGGGGGCATTGATATTGATTAGAAACCTAGGCATAAAAGATTTAAAATTAAGCTCTATTGTAATATTTGTAAGGGGTATCATCTTACTTATTTGTGCCCTGATATTTCAGTGGTACAAATGTTGTTGTCCGAGTCTGCAGGTTCTTCTACTCCTAAGCATGTTATGGTTTCTCAACAATCTACTCAACCATTGGTTGATGACGTGGTCGAGCTAGTGAAATCTCTAGCTGATCCCAATCATCTTTTGGGGGGTCAAGTATCTAACAACAAAGTCTTCTTGATTTATATTTTAGATTATTTTAGTCTAGGGGGTATTTCGGTCTCTTCAAGTGTACCCCCTCCAAGTTCTAAGAGTGTTTCCTTTGATTGGGATAGTCTTTTTGAGCCTCGTCTTCCTTCTACTTCACCTTTCCAAATAAGGGTTAGGGTTAATTTCACATATGTATATTGATGTGAGGTGAATGAAGGATCCTCTACAAGTATTATAGCCTCCTCAACTTGGAAAGCTTTGGGGTCTCCAAAGCTGTAGGCAAATGATATTCAATTGCAAGATTATGAAAAAAGACTTCATGAATCTATGGGTGTTCTTCCTCAATTGGCTATCAATTTAGGAGGGAAGACTATATTAATTGATATGATGGTGGTTGATTGATCTTTAGACTTTAATATGCGACTTGGGCGTGATTATGTTTATGTTATGAATGTTGTGGTGTCTTCCCTCTTTTTGTTTAAGTACAACAAGAAATTGCAGCACCTACATTAGTGTGGGACTAGGAGGTCCAAGCAGCACCTACAGTAGTGTGGGACCATAGATCTTAGCAGCACCTACACTGGTGTCGGCTAAATTTGATGCATGTCTATTTTAGATATCCCTTAATTAATATGGAATATAAAATGTAATATAATATAAAAGTAACTTTTAATAGTTAACTGAGTGTGATAAACTTAGTTAACTCATGAATTTTGAGTTGAGGGTAGTTGGTGAGGCATGCAGATTAATTCTAGTTGTAATAGATTTCGATATTCAGTGGTGCATTAGTTAATGCATGTTGTAATCAATTTAACTCAATTAAGTGAGTTAAAGTCAGTTGTGCTAGTTATAATTGTTTGATACACTAGTGAGACATCAAGTGAATTAAATACTATTGAGGATTTACTATTATTAGCTGCATGCATGTCAGTTCTAGTGGAGACCTATTTGAGATCTGGGTGAAAGAGATGTTGACTATCAGTTGTAGGAATATTGAGTTGCACCCATGCAACCAAACACCCATTGGATTTTCCATGATACTTGCACAATTAAGGAAGGCCAAAATTCCTATTCTTTAGGGATTGCATACCTCATTAATTGTGTGAGAAAGGCAGGCTGTTGTGAGGGCTGAAATTGGCCAAGTATTGGTCAGTTTTTTTCAAGGACAGTGTGAGACAAATAGTTGAGTGCTGGAGACTCTTGTGAGGAGAGGGCATTGTATTTTTTTCATGTATCCATGCTGAATATACAATAGAATATAGTGGGGTTTTGAGCAACAAGATTTCCCAAGGAAATTATCTGTGTTGTGGTTTGATTTGATTCTTTCTTTGCTTCATGTGATTGTCGATTGTGTTTAATCTCCACAATTGATTTGTAGAAGAGATTCAATATCTAGCTTTAGTATATTGTTAGATCGGTTTGAATCCATCATATACATATATGTTATATAATTTCTACATGGTATCAGAGCACAGGAAATTACTGTAGTAAAGAAGAAGCTGAGTTTGTGATAGAATAGAATTCAAATTTGTAGAAAGAATTTCTTGGTGCTACAGCTGATTCAGAATCGGCATGGCTTTCAATGGATTGAGATTGGAGTATGCACTCAAGGGCATATCTAACTATATTTCTTGGAAATATAGGATGAAGGTAGTACTCGAAGACAATGGCTTGAAGGAATTCATTGACAATGATGTTCCTAAACCCATTGTGACATATGATGCCAATCTCTTTGTATGGGAAAAGAAAGTGGCAAAGTCGAGGAGGATCTTGTTGGAGGGAGTACGAGACCACATTGTCTCAAGTCTCCATGGAAAAGAGACACCATATGTGATGTGGAAAGATTTGAAAGATCTATTTCAGAGCATCAATGACCATAGGAAATTGGCACTGAAAGATAAACTCAGCAAGATCAAAATGGAGAAAGGTGACTCCATGCAAAAATATCTAACAAATTTTGTCCAATGTAGGGATGATCCTGGGAGCATTGGCATTACTGTCGCTAATGATGATTTGGTGAGCCTAGCTCTTCGAGGACTTACCAAGAGTTTGCATAGTTATCAGGACTCTGTCAATGGAAGGGAAAAGCTTCCATATTGGGAATGACTATAGTCAGATTTGGTGTAGGAAGAGTTCAGATGGAATACCAGAGATGGATCCTTTGGTTGCCAAGGCGAAGGAGGGGAAAGGAAAGAATTTCCATTCCAAATCTGAGTCTACATATGGCAAGAAGTGTGACATGTCCAAAGTGAAGTGTTTTCACTGTCACAAGCATGGGAATTATGCCACTGACTGTCCACAAAAGAATAAGAACAAGAAGGCTTCAGGATCTGCATCTGGTGAGGCTTTGGCCTCACAATTTTAGCTTAACTTCTTGGTCATTTCATGCATGGTGTCAAGTGCAATGGGATCGGTATGGTATTTGGATAGTGGTGCTTCTTTTCACATGACGAGAGACAAGGAACTTTCCAGTAGGTTGGAGGAGAAGGACCTCCAGATTCATATCAAAATGGGCGATGACGAACGATACAGTGCTTCCGAGATTGGTACCATTACCTTCCAGAGATAGTCAGGTAAACCCTTTCAATTAAAATATGTAATGCATGTACCAGGCTTGAAGAAAATTTTGGTCTCAGTTGCAATGTTGGAGGATAGAGGCTATGATGTTTTTTTCAATGAAGGTAAAGCTTTCCTACGACACAAAATGATTGGACAAGCCAAGAATATAGGGATTCGAGTTAATAATCTCTATAAACTTGATGAATATGGTTGCACAGCATTGATGGGAAAGGAGGAAAAAGTGGTGAGCCAGGATGAGGGTGAGTTATGTCACATGATATTGGGCCATCTACACCATGGAGCCTTGAAAGTCATGCAACAGATTTCTATAGGACTACCAATGGGAGCACCAGTGAAGTTAGATATATGCAAGGGGTGTACCATGGAGAAGTATGCAAAGGCCACCTTTCATTAGAAGGAGGACCAAGTGTCGAAAATCCTTGAGATAATCCACTCAGACGTGTGTGCACCATTATTTGTTCCTTCGACAACAAAACATAAGTACTATGTGATATTTGTTAATGAATTTTCTCGTAAGTGTTGTATCTAATTCATGCAAAAGAAATATCAGTCATTCTCAAAGTTTATTGAGTTTAAAGCACTGGTGGAGAAAGACACAGGGAAGTAAGTGAAGGCTCTTAGCAGAGAAAATGGTGGTGAGTACATCTCTAATGAATTCAAGAACTTCTGCAACAAAGAAGGAATTTGAAGAGAACTAATAGCACCTCATAATGCACAATAGAATTGGGTTTATGAGAGAAATAACATAACAATTGTGGATGCGACACAAGCAATGTTGCATGATCAAGGCCTACCATTACATCTATGGGTTGAGGCATGCAACACAACAGTATTTGTGCAGAACCATTGTCCTCATAAGATACTTGGCATGAGTACACCAGAAGAGGCTTTTACTGGTAAGAAACTTGATGTTTCACATTTTAAGATTTTTGGCTCATATGTTTATGTGCGTGACCAGAGACACCAGGAAGAAGTTGTAACTAACAACTAAGATTGGGATATTTGTGGGGTACACTAAAACTCCCCACAACTATTGGGTGTATTTTCCAAACAACATAATGAATATTGTGCAGCGAGATGTAAAATTTTATGAGGATAAAGCCATGTGATTGTCCCTTGAGAGGCAGTTGGATTTGCATGCAAAGGAGGAACTCTTGGTTCCTAAGGATGAGCCTCAAGATGTGGAGCAGCCACATGTGGAGGATCATGGAGTGGCAGAAAAAAATCATGCGGATAAACCCATCAGAAATGGTAGAAGGCACACCACAGAAGTTGATAGATTGAGACTTGATGCTGCAGAGAATGTAGGAGCCCCTACTTCACAGCGCAGATAGAGACAGTCTCCTGATAGGTTTACTGGATACGTGGCTCTTATGAGCAAGTGTATTGTGATAGAACCATCTTCCTTTCAGGAAGCAGTGCAACAAACAACTTGGTTTGATACTATGGTAGAGGAGTATGACTCCATCGTCAAGAAAAATGCATGGGAGGTAGTCCCAAGACCAGTCGACAAATCAATGGTTGGATCTATATGGATCTACAAGGTAAAGCAAGCTACTGATGGGAGTGTGGAGAAGTATAAGGCTATATTTTTTGTCAAGGGATTATCACAGATTAAGGGGATCAACTATGATGAGACCTTTGCATGAGTTGCAAGGTACTCTTCCATTAGATCTATCCTTACACTCTCAACGCATATGGGGTGGCACATTCATCAGATGGATATGAAAACTGCGTTCCTCAATGTAGTTGTTGAGGAGGACATGTACATAAAGAAGCCAAAATGTTTCGAGATCTTCGTCAGTGAGTCACATGTGTGTCATCTCAAGAGAGCACTATATGGGATGAAGCAAGTACCTCATGCTTGGTACACTCGCATTGACATCTATTTCACTAGATTGGGCTTCACCAAAAGTGAATATGATGCAAACATGTACCTGATTATGGTTGAGGGTAAGCTATTGATTATTGTACTTTATGTTGATGATCTAATTTTGAATGGTGATGAGTAGTTCATACAATCATGCAAGGAGGGTATTGCAAGGGAGTTAGAAATGAAGGACATGGGACTCCTTCATTATTTCCTTGGTTTGTAAATATGGCAACTGGATGTTGAACTTTTTGTGTCTCAAGATAAGTATGCAAAGGAGATACTGGGTAAGTTTCACATAGAGATTTGTAAACCCATGGACATGCCTCTTCCAGGAAATTGGAGGAAAGAGGATGCTACATCTGGAGAAGTAGTGGATGCTACTATCTATAGGGAGTTAGTTGGTTCACTGATGTAATTAATGAACATGAGACTAGACATTTGCTACACAGTTAACTAGTTGAGTCAAGCTATGGTTAATCCTACCAAGCTCTTTTGGAAGGTGGGGAAGCATGTCTTGAGATACTTGAGGGGGGACATTAGAGTATGAATTATGGTACAAATGGATAGAGGGAGTGAAGCTTCAAGGCTTCACGGATGCATATTAAGCAGACAATCCATTAGATAGAAAGAGTACATTGGGAGGGATCTTTAGTATAGGATCGACATCGGTTTCTTGCTACAGCAGGAAGCAACGATCTATGGAAATCAGTTCAGCAGAGGAAGAGTACATGGAAGCAAGTCAAGCTGCATGTGAGGCCATCTAGATGAGAAAGATCTTGGTTGGTTTGTTTGGTTATCATATGGATTTGACAGTGATACATCGTGATAACCAGAGTTGCATTAAACTCTCAGTTAATCCTGTGTTTCATGATAGGTCCAAGTACATAGATATCTAATACCACCATATCAGAGATTGTGTGTAGAGGAAGATAATGTTACTGCAGTACATTCCCACGGAAGATTAGGATGTAGATATTCTGACGAAGGCGCTCACCAGGAGAAAATTCAAATACCATAGAGACAAGATCGGGGTGAAGGATAATCCCTTTATTGTTGATAGGAAGTGTTGAATTCCAACAACAAATTGCAGCACCTACAATAGTGTGAGACTAGGAGGTCCAAGCAGCACCTACACTAGTGTGGGACCACAAGTATTAGCAGCACCTACACTGGTGTGGGCTAAATTTGGTGCATGTCTATTTTAGTTATCCCTTAATTAAGATGGACAATAAAATTTAATCTAATCTCAAAATAACTTGTAATAGTTAACTGAGTGTGATAAAATTAGTTAACTCATGAATTTTGAGTTGAGGGAAGTTGGTGAGGCATGCAAAGTAATTCTAGTTGTAACAAAGTTTAAAGTGCAGTGGTGCATTAGCTAATGCAGGTTGTAATCAGTTTAACTCAGTTAAGTGAGTTAAATTCATTTGTGCTAGTTGTAATTGTTTGATACACTAGCGAGAGATCATATAAATTAGATATTATTTAATTAACAATCAGTGATCTCAGATGCAACTGAGTATTTACTATTATTAGTTGCATGCATGCCAGTTCCAATGGAGACCTAGTTGAGATCTAGGTGAAAGGGATGTTGACTATTAGTTGTAGGATTATTGGGTTGCACCCATGCAACCAAACACCCATAGGATTTCCCATGATACTTGCACAGTTAAGGAAGGCCAAAATTCCTATTCTTTAGGGATTTCATACCTCATGAACCGTGTGAGCAAGGCAGGTTGTTGTGAGGGCTGAAATTTGCTAAGTATTAGTTAGTTTTTGTCAAGGATAGTGTGATATAGATAGATGAGTGCTGGAGACTCTTGTAAGGAGAGGGCATTGTATTTGTTTCATGTATCCATGTTGAATATACAATAGAAGATAGTGGAGTTTTGAGCATTAAGCTTTCCTCGGGAAATTATCTGTGTTTTCTTTTGATTTGATTCTTTCTTTGCTTCAGGTTATTGGTAATTATGTTTAATTTTTGCAAGTGATTTGTAGAAGCGATTCAATATCTAGCTTTAATATATTGTTAAATTGGTTTGAATCCATGATATACATATATGTTGTATAATTTCTACACTTTTGAGTGATGTATTTTCCTCATAAGAGAAGTATTTTCATTATTGGTCAGCTTACATCTAATAATCACCATCCTAATTTGAACTTAGTTCAAAATACCCCTTGGCATGTTGCAAGTGTTCAAGTTGACTCTGCCCCGCCACAGGTGAATTATGTTCCATTATATCCTCAATCCTCAATTGCTTCTGAGAAGGATCCGTTGAACCATTATTTCCTTTCTCGAGATTTGATCACAACAGTTGATCGAGCGATTTTTCCTATGGGTGTATGGTACTCCTTGATTTCCTATTTTGATCCTTCTAGTTCTCATGATTTCCCAGATGTTGAGTTGCCTTTGCAGGAGGAACCTTTTGAAGCCATGAGTTTTAGCTACCAAAGAAGTCCTTGGCCTGCGTCCCACAAGGGGATTGTACTGCAGCACTATTATGAATAAGTTGTAAGGTTGCGTGTTGAGATTGAACAAGATGATGATCCTAGTGAAAATTAAGCACCTACACTAGGTGGGGCCTGCAGGCTATTTTTAGGTGTATGTCTATTTTTATAATTTTAAGCATATTCTATTTATAGTGGGAGTCTATTTATATATGGTTGAGAAAATTCTATTTATAGATGAGATTATATTTTTAGATGCATGGGTGAAGTCTATTTATAGATCACATCTCTAAAAATAGATCGCATGTCAATTATTATTAGCCCTTAATAATAATTAGACAATAAATAGTAATCTAATGTGGCAAACTAGTCAGGGAAAATTTTAGGGGATAATATTCGGAAGTGGGCTAATATTCCATGCTTTTTCCAAAAAACAGATTTTCCAATTTCCATTTTTCTAAAAATATATTCGTCCAAACTGTTGGTGGATTATTACAAGGATCTTTTCACATGCATGATATTTTATGGCCAGCTACATGAAGAGGGCTATTCAGTCAAACAAGAAGTCCTCTACTATCATGGTAGGATATTCTTATTTAGAGCCTCCAATATCAAGGAGAAGTTGCTACAAAGAACTTATGAAGAGTTCTTTTTCAGCCATACATATTCCATGAGGGCCTACAACACTATCATGGAAAGCTACACTTGGGAAGGCTTTGAAGAGGAAATATATCATCATTTTCATATATGCATGAACCATGTGGAGTTGGAAGAGAGACATGACTCAATGAAGGGGTTATTTCAGCCACCTCTTTCCTATTTTGGAATGAGAGGGGATATATCTATGTACCACTCCATTTGTATGAGGAGAAATTTTGGTGAAGAATATGCTTCTGTACATAATGTTTTATTTTATGAACATATGCATTCCTTTACCATATATATGTAGGCCATAGCTCCAAGGAGGAGCATTATTCCATATAAACTTCATGGCCAACTTTGGGCCATAAATTTTTTTGAACATGGCCACTCCCTTGGAGATCATAGGGAGATTTTGTATCATTATGGGTGCACTCCAAAAGCACCAAACATATCTCACACTTTCAGACATGGTGAGAAGACTTGGGCAACAATTAAGTTTTGTTGAAGACCCTTAAGGGTTTCTTCAAAGGAAGTTGTATAGTGCTCAGATCTGTATTGGATCTATCTTTTGAGGCACATATCAGCCCTAGATCTGATGTATAATAATTTTTTGTAGAAGAGCTTTTAAAACATCATTGTAATAGACTTCCAACTCTTTAGATATAGTAGTAGCATCTCTTTGAGATATTTTTTCCATTGGAGGCTTGTTCTTTCTTATTGTCTATCTTATGGCCCATTATTTATGCATATTTTTCTGTTGTTATAACATATGAAAGGTCTCCATATTGGCATCTTGCTTCTATATGATGATTTACACTATTTTTCTAGCATTTTGGACTATATTCCTGCTTTTCCCATTTGGGAATATTACAAAAATGACCTCAAGCAGATTATCACATGAAACTTTAGAGCAGCTTCAAAACCACCGAAGACAGCTTCAACAACCATATCAACAGCTTCAATATCTCCTTTAAAAACAAATCAATGTTAAGGCTCAGGTATGCAATCATCTAACCCTTTCTTCAAATATATTTTAGCTTAAGAAAAAATTAAAAAGTGTGAGAAGGAAATTTTTTATATATAGCCAAAATAAGTAGTAGAGAAACCTCAGCCTTATCTAGTGACTAGCCTCACTTTTTCCACCAAGCAGAGGAGCAAGACAAAAGTAAAAAGGACTTGATAAAGTGGGTAGTAAGCAGCTAATTGTAATGGAAGACAAGGAGTGCCAAGGGGTAACCAAGGGTGAACTCAATTAACATAAAAAGAACTGTGAGTTTATTCTGCATGAAATTAAGAAAAAAAGGGAAGAAAAGAAAAGAAAAAATCAAATAAAAGATGGATCAACCACCTCTTGGCATGCGAAACAGATTTTATTAAGGCATTTGAGGACCTCCATGAAGAACCTACGAGAAGAAATGAAAGAAAAATAGCAATAATATTATCAGGAGGAGCAACACATGGGCCAATAAATAGAAAACGAAATAAGCTAGCATATAGGAAGAACTAGAAGGCAGGAAGCATGAATAGGTTGCTCAGAGGATGAGCAACAGTTTCAGTAGGGGGGCGATGATGGGCCTCTAAATTAGACATAGATTAAGGCCCATATAACCTTTCTTAGGCCCATCTACCTTCCTTATGCACATGAAAATATATATTAAATCTCTCCTTCCACACTTAATAATTTTTTCTTATGTTTTAATATGTTCTTAGGAAGGATTAAAGGTAATTGTATATTTTTGCCTAATATTGGTTATTTTTGTAGAATGTTGTGAGAATATTGCGCAGATTATGCATATTTGGAGAAGGAGATGATTTAGGGACTGTCTCCCTGCCACTAGAAGATCGAAATTGAAGAATAAATGAAGAAAAATATCAGGAAATTATTGAGAAATATTGGAGAGATTCAAGGGGTTGTCCACCCTCCTTAACTATCAAAGGCAACCAAGAAAAATGAAGACAAATGCACTCAATCTATTTTTACTTGGATTCAAGTGGACTCAATCACTATTTTCAAGGGAGCTATTGGTAGCTTCCATGTAGAATAAATAGAGCAGAGATAGAGCTAAGAAGGGGTCGATTCTAGTTGGAAATTTGTTGCAAGGTATTGAGATTTTTATTTTACTCAGTGATGAAGCTTTGAGAAATGTATGAGGCTAATATTTTATGAAATGAGAAGATTGATTTCACTTTACTGATTTAAGTTTAAAAGAGCTAGGCTCGTGGGCTAGGGTACAATCCATGTGCCTCAGCCACTCTGATGTATTTGTTCTCTACTTTCTGTCATTCAATTAGTTTTTCTTTTGATAGATTCCGATGTTGCTTAGTCTTTGCTTTTAGTGTGCTATCGTAGTTTTTCATTTGTTTGCGAGTAATAGAATAGAGGAGAAAAAACAAAAAGGCTGTGGATCAAGTCCCCTTTCTCATCTCTATCAATAGAGCTTGATGAGGGTAAACCTTCCCACAGACCCAAAAATTGATTTCTATTCACTACTTCTGAGATTAGAGTAGAGTTTCAATATCAGTTTCAGTCATTCTATTCACTATTTTTATCACATCATCTATTTTTCATGGATGGATCAGCATGGTTGTTTACAGGAATAGGCATCAAAAGCTCGAGCGAAATTATTAAGTCGTCCCGCTCCATTTTCCAGTCCCTATCCATCTCTGTGTTATGCTTATGAACCTTGCCTTTACGCCTTTATTACCCTCCTTTTCCTCTTATTTGCATCTTCCGTGCCTTTTTAATCAAAAAATGCTTGAAAAACCATCAAAGTTTGACATCTGCCTTTCCTCCTCGAAATCCTTGCTACCGTACTTCACTCATTGCAAATCACAGCTTTCATTTGGTTCCTTTTAAGGCTTACCACTCTTTTTTCTGATTGTGATATTGCGATATCACATATCGTAGATTGTGACCTTTGCCCTTTTCACAATCACACTTCACACATTGCACCTTCTCCCTTTTCCCTTATGACTTACCGCAATTCCCATATCGCACTTCACACGTTGCACCTTTTTCCTTTTCCTTTATGACTTACTACAATTCCCCATATCGCACTTCGCACATCAAACCTTTTCCCTTTTACTTTAAGACTTACTGCTTCCAAACGATGATTGCGATATTGTAATCACGCACTGCCATTGGTCCCATTGCCACATCACCCATCATAATCGAACTTCATAACCTTTTCCTTTTTCTTTAAAGATTTACCACTTCTATCTGCCAATTGCAATATTGCGATCATGCTCCACCGCCATGCCACCCAGCGCATTTCGCACTTTGCAACTTTTCCTCGACAACATTTCCGCTACCCCTCAGAATTTGCGATATTGTGAACTGTGATATCACATTTCGCAAATTTTACCACATTGTAAATCATATTTCATAACTTTTAACACATCGCAAATTTCAAATCACAACTTTTTCCCCATTGCACTTTGCACTTCAGAGTTTTTACCCCATCACACTTTGCACTTCGCAATTTTTTACCCCATCGCACTTCATACTTCATAGTTTTTGCCTCATCACATTTCGCATTTTGCTCCTACTCCCAAATAACACTTCAACTATTCCTCTAACTTTGTGATATTGTGATTGCGATATCACATATCACATTTCCTTCCTCCATTGCAACTTCGTCATCGCACTTTTCAAATCATTTTGCTCCAAAGCATTTTTTGCGCTATAATAAGGTTTTAATAAGGTTCAAACCCCTCTTTCCACTTCTAATCCTGGTTTCATGTGTTTATCCCTCCATTAGCACCTATTATCCCTTTATTCTCCAAGCTGCAAATCAATACTTTTTCAATTATAATTAAGTCCTAGATAGCTTAGTTGCATGGATAGAAGCATGGTAGATAGAGCATAAGATAAGTAAGGTGTGTTTATCCAGTTGGCCAAGTTTAGTGTGGTTTAAATTAGTTCAATTCTGCAATTTAAATTAGTTTCCTTTCTGCCATTTCCTTTTAGCAATTTACTTTAGTTTCCTTCTGTCATTTCTTTCTAGCAATTTACTTTCCAATTCTTATCATAGTTTAAGAAATAACACCCTTTTGTAAAGAAGAAGAGGATGACATGAGAAAAATGCATCTACTATGTATATATCATTGACACCTCCCATTTTATAAGAACCCCAGGTTGATAAAGTAAAGTAGGGCAACCCTTGAGAGTTGCAACACTCTTGGTGCAATACCAGTGCTCACCAGAAGGAACTGTAGGTATCAGATGAGGGAACCATTTTGGTTGAACCATTACGTATAGTGGAACGTAGGTTTTGACATCTCAGGAACCACCTAGTGGACCAAGTTAAGGTCCAATGGAAGAAGTATAGTCCTAGATATGCTACCTGGGAAGACATAAAGACCTTATGGTAAAATTATCCCAACCTGTTTTGATATTTGACGCACTTAAAAACTTTATTTTGTATTTCCTTACTTTATTTATCGAGATAGATGAGACTATCATTTTGAATTTATGTATAATGATGAACAGTTACACGTAAGAATGTTATTTCATATATGCTTAATTAAATATGTACACATTGCTGGTACATGGATACTGATGTGAATTATGTTATGGATGAAATTTCTACATATTATGTTTTACTTATCAACATGTGTGATTACATTAAAGACCACATATTTATTATTATTGATGAGATTGATATAACTATAGTGACCACACTTGACTACTTAAAGCGAAAAATAACTACAGATATATTGGTTAGACATAACCGAGTACATTATATGAACTCAAAGATGAATATCATGGATGTCAACAAATATGGATGCTAGAAACCAATTATTTGAATTTATTTTGGTTTTTAATACATTGATGCATATGTTATAATGTGTAGAAAAGTGTTTATATTGCAAATGATATGCTTATTTTGGTTTTGAATATATTGATGCATATTTTATAATGTGGAGAAAAGTGTTTATATTGCAATTTATATGGTTATTTTGGTTTTGAATATATTGATGCATATGTTATTATGTGTAGACAATTTTTTATTTTGTAGATGACAAGGCTATTTTGGTTTTGAATATATTGATGCATATGCTATAATGTGTATACAAGTGTTGATATTGCTGATGACATCATTATCAAACCGACCACATGATCACAAAATTCCAAGAAAAATTGAGGCTTAATGAGATTCCATGAGAGGGTGTTGATGCTAGTCCTATTAGGAGGGGTGGAGGTGTTTCCCACAATTTAGCATCCAAAACCTGGATTCATGGGAGGAATGTGTGAGTCAAACTCCCCTAGATGCATGATGATGATGACCAGATGCCTACTGGGGAAGTTAGGTTGATGTAGTAGATGCTCCCACCCTTGGATTTTTATGGATGTTAGGTCAGTATAGCTAACACCATGGACTATTACAATAGAGGATGGATTGGATGGCCGCTAAAGATATTAGGATAGGATGATTCTAGAATAGCCTATTGGGGTAGGGTAAAGGTACTAATGTGTAATCAATGAATGTTAAAAATACAAATTTTAAGTGTCCTCACATTATAGACAAGAATTCAATCACGGAATGAAATCCTTGCATGAGTATATTAATCAATAAAATAATTAATGATACACTATATAATTCCTAACTTCAGGATGAAGTTTTCTGAAGGAGGGGTGTATAATGACCCATCTCGAATTCAAGACAAAATATGATAATTAGCATTGCATAAGAGGCATGCATATGATATCTACATATGCATGCATCACATGCACTGCACTAGTATACCTACAAATTGGCTATAAGAATTTCCAAATATGGATAAAAGAATTACTACTAAATTAAATACCTTATTATCGTGAATGCCATGAATGTATTAAGTCTATAATTCTATGATAAAACTTAATGAGTTTATTAAACTAAAATTATAATGAATAAACCTATTAATTAATAAAATCATTAATTAATAAACCCAATTAAATAAACACATTAATTAAACCCCTTTAAAAACACACTAATTAATAAATCCATTTCAAACGAAACTTGGGAATTGACTTAAATCAACAAAATTTTATTTTTTTGATTGTAAATATGTCTTTTAATGAGCATTCAATTAATGGTGACATATATATTAAAATCATGAAGCTATCAGGAGGGACCATCTGAAATAAAAATGATTTTTTTATTATGAGGCCGTGAGGATATCTCTCAGAGAGGAAGAAACCTCTCTAATGAAAGGAAACGAGAGGGTTAATACCGGGGGGGGGGGGGTTCATTCAAGGGATTGGGAGGAAAAATAAAATACAAAGAATCCATAAAGTAGATATATGATCACTAGCAAAAATTTGAGGGATGAGCCTAGGGATCTGGACTCAACAAAAAACTTGGAAACTTGAGAACTTTTCTTAGAGTTTTGGGAACAGGGGCTAGAAGACTTCGATCTCAAAGTATTAGGGGTCTGAGAACCAAAGAGGTTGATCCCATATAGTTTTAGCAATTAATTAAGAGTAATTGAACACATAAAATATTGTGAAAAAAAACAAACCTAGAAAACAATAAAACAAGAGACATAGATATACATGGTTCAACCATTTTGGGCTACGTCCACGGAGAAAGAACCAATCCTTCCTTTATATTTTCCAAGAGACTGAAGGGATACAACCTACAACAAATTCACAGTATCTTCCTCTTCGATCTCACGCAATTTCCTCTTTTATTCACACACACATAATAATACACATTTGCAACACAATTCCCTCATATAAACCAAGGCTTTCCTTCTAGGGAAAAAAAAACCCTCAATTAACGTAACTTCTACCATCAAATCTTCCAACTAATGAATGACCCAGATTGAATATGAAATTAAAATATTTACAAGGTTGCCCTCCTTGGTACCACTTGAAAGCAATAGGGGGGAACAAGCACCCCCCCCCCCCCTCCCCCTCACACAACACCCCCCCATCAAGGACTGGTATCCAAAAAAAGTTGAAAAAAAAAACCTTTGATTTAGGAAGATAATCAGGCTCCACACCCAAGAAATAGATAGGGAGGAATTGGTTGGCTTGAGAATGGAAGTAGAGGACTCAAATATTCCACAGAACAATGACAACTAGGGGTCGACATTAGATGGGGAAAACCAAGTATATACAAGTATTTAATTTTATAATATTTTATGTAAAATTTTGCTTCTTTGATGGAACTATAGGACTAGGCTCTACCCAGGCCCTACAAAATGGAAGGTAATAGGGATGGGAGTGTAATAAAAGGGGGTGTCTATAAAAAATTAGGGATGGATAAGATGCCAAAAAAAATTGGAGTTTTTCCTAGAGAACTGTAATTCACAGTCCATAAAATCCAAAGAACGATCCAATGAAACACAAGATGAGTTGGATAAAGTTGAATTGAATTGAAAATATTCTTACCTATCGCATTAAGGAGCTTGTTACTAGATTGAATACAAATGTAGTTGAGCAGACTAAATTAAATTCATCAACTACAAGAGAGATAACTCTCAAGAAGCTCTGCATGCACTTGATATAGGAGCCGAGGAGTCTTGGATCACTCAAATTTTCCAATACCAAAGGCATACAAATTACTGGTGGTATGGGCACACTACTCATTATATGGGAATGTAGCACATTGCTTGGAGATGGTGTTGTGATGGTACTGAGTGCCATCAATCCCGCGGCTAAGGACTCCCATAGTTTCTCATTCCCAAGAGGAAAGAGTAGCATTGTTAGAATTATAACTGAAATCCATCATTCTAGCGTATATACTGGGTCCTTTCACCATCCACCATAAGTTAGATATGTGCACCATGGTACCATATAGATACTTTTCATTTTCCTGAGCCTTGATTGTGTATTTTTCCATACTTGTAAGTGACACACAATCCAACCACTTTCCAAATGGCTTTCTTGTTGGAGCTTTTGTTTTGATGGGAATCCATGATATGAAAGTGGGAGGGGAGGGTCCATATCAGTGCAACCACAAAGGGGGGATTTATTAATATATTAATATTATATTTTATATTACATTATTTTTTCAATTTCAATAATAATAATAATAAGTTATTAAAATTAAAATTAATATAATACTAATATAATATGAATATTATTATATAGAATTTTAAATATAATACTCTAATTATTAATACAAATAGGTTTTAATGTGGGATTTATTGTTTTAAGCACTCACACAATTTTTTATTTTTTATTTTATTTTATTTTAAAAGACAATTTTTTTGGTTTCATTGTGACAATCAACAAAATTAGGCATTGTATTTTTATGAAAAAGAATCATCAAAATGTCTAAAAAAATACCATCATCAAAATTTCGTATTACAAAACTAACATCTTAATGTGGTGGTGCAAAAAAATGGTGTCAAAATACTATGAAACAAATTCTAGGACAATGTGATGAAAACCACCAGCGTAATGTAGTGACAAATAAACCAACATAACAATTGTAAAAAAACAAACGTTTCCTTTTGATGAACATTACACATCATCACAATGTCACATTACACAACTAATATCACAATTTGGTTGTGCAAATAAAATGACGAGAACATGTAATGAAAAAATGAATTCCATATCAAAATTTTCTTTAAAAATATATTTTTTTTTCTGTGTGACATCACAAAACTAATAGCATAATGTGGTGTGTAAAAAAACTTGTGTAAACTTGCTATGAATTTTTTTTTGACAATGCAAATAAAAAACTAGCATCACATTGTGAAAAATGAACTAACATGACAAACAAACCAACACCACGACGTCATATTGTAACAAACATGTTCTAACCACGACGTCATATTGTAACAAACATGTTCTAACATGTAAAATTTATCCAACATAAATGTAACATCTCTCCCAATTCACACAGAAAATATGTTATTGTTCCATTAATTTACACAATTTTTTTTTTATTTTTTTTATTTTTTTTATGTAAGGTAAACAACCATAGGATTTTGAACTTGCATTTCATAATTTACATAGTACATCATAAAATGAGGATCATCAATTGAGCCAACCAAAACATTACTATTGTTTTCATGTAATACTTGGATGTTCTAATTTGCAACTATAGAAAAGGAAACACCATGAAATACTTCCACATACTTAATATATTCTTTGGTATCTATCTTTATTAAATTTTTGGGAATAATGTTGAATCTTGGTGTTTCATGGTCTAAGCTTATTTTTTTATTAACTTTCAAGTCCATAGAGAACTCCACACACACACACACAAAACTATATATAATAACTAGAGGCCTTAATTTTCAATCTTGAATGTATATAACCCTTACATTATGAAATGTCACTTGGCCCTTCAATTTCGAAATGGTGTTTTATAAACATACAAACACACACACACACACACACACACACATTTTTATAAGGCTCACCTTGGGTTTACTCTACCTTCGTCAAATTGATTTACAAGTCACAACTTGGATTTTTATATATAGGTATGTATCACATAGTGATTGTTTATGGGTCGGGGCCCACACTGCTTACATGAAACCCTAGCGAGATGGTAAATTCAATGGTGAGGATTCCTCTATGAATGATAAAATATGATGGTTAATTGGATTGTCATTAGGGTAAATACCCTTCCATGCCCCATGATCATGGTCTCATTGATTTTTCCTTGGGTAGAAAATTGTGCTTAGCAACCTCATATTGAATCTAACTATAACCAAGGGGGCTTCTCCCATTCTTGAGAGTGTTTCCATTGAATTTTTGGCAATCTCTACTTGGCTTCGCCATTCAGAAACTAATATGCTCATTGAAAGGTTTATTGCATGCCCCTGGTTTGAATTCTCTGGTAATTTCTCAAAGATTTTGTTTCATCTTGAGTATATATTTGTATTGGAGTTTTATTTACATTGTCCTTAAGGTTTCACATTCTAATTATTTTTTTATTGTTTTGTAGATACCATATATCCTCTAGGAGGGTTTTTGGTTCATGGAATCAAACTTTTATACAGATCCAGTCCAACTTTGACATATTCGAGTGGGTTTTCTTGGTGAGCTCCCTCATGGCGAGATTAACCTATAAACCCTATTCCTAACATTTTGAAAGGGTTTTCTATTTTCCTATGTATGGTATATTGTCTTGGACATTGAACATTCCTCTTCCATGAAAGGAAAATATGGAGTCTCTATTCCTTTAATCATAGGTAAAACTATTCTAGCCACCTTGGTGTTTATATTTCCCCTTTTAATGAATATATGAAAAATTCAAGAATGACTAATAACCTCACTCGTTCCTCGCAAGTTAGTACCAATGACATTCTGGTCGTCGTTTGGGAATTTCCTAAAATTGTGTCTATGATATACATTGATTATTTCCCCTTAATGGATACATGTTCTTATTAAACTTTTATTCTTGCCAGGACTCCCTTGTCGTGGCAGACTTCTAGCTTGTTCATTGCTAGTTTGGACATTGGTATTATCTTTTCTTGTAGAAAAGGCCCTAAGATGGCTATAAATATTTTTATCTCTATCTCTAAATATTATTAATAATATTAAGGAAAATTTCCATTCTCTATATATTTTTTTTCAATAATATATGGGTTATGTTATTTGTTTTGTGTGAAGGTTTCTCCTCCCTCAAACAATTTTATCCAAAATTGTACTTAATTGTTCTATGCAAAACCGAGGCCCATATGGCCATGTCTATAAATACATCTTGTCCTATAATTTCATCATGAATGTTAGTTAAACATGGTTGCTATGATAAATATACTTATCTTGGTTAAAGGAAAGTAAAGCTCAGGCATGTAGAATCACAATTTTTAGAATATTTTTCTCTACGTTGAATGATGATACAACTGTGTGATTTATTTTTTCCTTCTATATTCATCCTATAGTTTTTAAGGATTTCAAGAGCTTTTTTTTTTTTACCCTTACTAGGTTATACTCTTTTTTTTTAGCATAGATATGTATTTTGTATGCTCTTAGAATGATTTCTAGGTATGTTAAATTTATTGTTTTCTTGTTCAATACCAGACATTCAGATACTATAGTTTTAATTTAGTTATAATATATAACTAAGTTAGAGACCTAGTGGACTCCTATAATGGGGGCGACTTTTGATTCCCTGATCCCTATCTATATTTGTCCAGGACTGTCTATTCTTTGGCCTACGAACAAAGTTATTGTTCTTCATAGGCCCGTAACAACTAACTTAGGCATAATATAAACCCTTCTTGCCTTAATAATATAATATATACTTATAGATATTCCATTCTACTCGTTTTAAGAAAAACAAGTTCTAGTACTACTAATTTTTTTATTTGGTTTTTAATCTATGTATAACTTTGTCCTTACCACCTGATACTGTCTTCATTAAGGAAAAATAGTTTGCCACTTTATTTTAATTTTTCTTCCTTTTGTTCATGTTGTCCCTTATCAAAGGGTTCCAAAGGGAATTTCTCAATACACTTCTTGTTACTTTGTAATAGAAAGGGTTTTACCTTGTACCTAAGCACCTCCACTTAGCTATAACAATCACAAAATACCACACACACATCTGCATATACATCTATATACTTGTTCTCACTTAGAAGCCAAAAATAAAACTTTAATTTATCCTTTTTCTATTTCAGAACCATTCTAAAATCACATTATCACCTCTATTCTATATTTATTTCTTTTTGAACCAGATTAACCATAAATTTCCTATTGATCACATAGTAAATCAACATTCATATACGTATCTAAAATATTCCATAAAATAGGTTAAAGGCTTCCACATTCCACCCAACCATGGACCAACTTCCTCATCTAGTTTTGCCCAAGCTCCACTCTTTCCTGCCAGAAGAAAAAACACATGATTCTTTTCAATTTCACCTTGTTAACCCCTTTAAAAACATCCTTGTAATTATCCTTTTAGGATTTATAACCAATATTTCTCTCCCACTATTTGTATTCTAAAAATAACTTCCTTTATCTTTAGTAGAACTCATTGTACATGTTCCACTTCATGACATATATCTCCAGTCATTAATTTCTTTTGTGGCATGTATCTACCAATAGTTCTATTGAATGGAAAAAAATAGGATTTATTTCTTTTTGTTCCTGCCCCTTCTTGGGCATAACTGATTCCAATTGTTTCCTCTGGAATTTAGGAGTCTGATCTCACATGTTATCCTTCAACATATTTTTCAGAATAATAATATGTAAGTAAAACAAATTTTCCTTTTATTTAATCAAAATACATATTTACATCATCACATTATGTCACTTGTCCCATTTGACCTGTCAACCTCACATTAACATGAAAGTCATAATTTTTTTACCAGGGTATTACAGTCAAAATGCGACAAACATTGTCTGACATTGCAATGTGACAAACATTATCACAATGTGGTGTTACGATGCACTTTATACAATGTAGTATTGTGACAACATTATTGCAATTTCACATTGAAAAAATAACAAAAAATTTAATATCTAGCAATGTGACATTGTCACAATTTATCCAATGTCACAATGGGAAAAAAATGTCGCAATGTGACATTAAAAAACAAACAACATGATGTGGTTGATGAAAAATAATTGTTTGAAACTACTATGAAAATAGATCTTTCGAAATTGGGATGAAAAAAGAAAGCATCACAAATGTAACAATGAACTAATGTGACAAATAAACCAACACCACATTGTAACAAACATGTTCTTACATCAGAATGGTGCATAAATTTATCTAACATCACAATGTGACAAACATTGTCTGATGTTGGAATTGTATATAAATTTATCCAACATGGAAATGTGACAAAAAATGTATGAAGTTGCAATGTGACATTACGTTGCAATTTGTCTAATGCCACAATGTGACATTATTTTGCAATTTATCCAACTTCATAGTGTGACATTACATGCAATTTATTTAACATTTCAATATGAAAAATATTATTGCAATGTGACATTACAAAACTAACAAACAATTTATACAACCATGTGACATTGTCACAATTTATCCAATGTTGTAATGGGACAAACATTGTTGCAATGTGACATTACAAAACTATCAACACTGTGGTTGTGTAAAAAAATTATGTGAAACTACTATGACCATAAATGATTGGACACTGTGATGAAACATCTACTGTCACATTGTGACAAGAGAAATAACATGACAAAGAAACCAATGCCACATTGTGACAAAATTTTTGTGACATCACAATGGTGAAAAAATTATCCAATGTCACAATGTGAAAAACATTGTCCGACATCGCAACGAGTTGAACATAACCCAACATCAAAATGTTGCACACATTGTCCAACCATGGTTAACTGGGGGAGAACATGTTCAAACATGGGAATCCATGGTCGATCATAGACAACCATATTCAACCATGGAGAACATGAGAACCAAGGTCTACCATGTTGAACATGGTCAATCCATGTTAAGCCATTTTCAACATGCCTAGCCATGGTTAAACATGCTCAAAATGGTCAAACATGGTGAAGCATGTTCAACTATGGTCACCATGGTTGACAATGGTCAACAAAGTTCAACTATGGTAAACCAAGGTCAACCATAAATAACCATAATAAATGAAGATCAGCCGTGGTCTATCCTCTTTATCCTTGGTCAGCCATGATAATTGTAACCTACCATGGTAAATCTAAGTCAACCATAACATTCTTCTTAATCCCTAGTCATCCATGGTAATCATTGTTAATAATGGTAAATTGAGGTCATCCATGATAATCATTGTCTCATTTTAACTAAGGTTATCCATGGTCTTATGCGACCAATATGATTAACCCTCTTCAACCATGGTCAACCCACTTCAATCATTAATGTAACATTTTTTTAGCATTGATATAACATTAGAATTAACATTAATGTAACATTAACCATGGTTGACAATGGTCAACTATGTTCAACATCAATGTTACATTCCTGTAACAATTTAATAGTTCTCAACCATGGTCAACCATAGTTTTTCCTCTTAATTCCTAGTCAACCATGGTACTCATTCTCAATCATGGTCAACTAAGGTCAACCATGGTTTTTCTTAACCAATAATGGTTGACCCTCTTCAACCATGGTTAACCTTGCTCACCATAATCAACCCCGTCAATCCATTTCAACCAAAAATGAAAACATTTTTGTAACATTAATGTGACGTTAACATTAATATTAATCTAACATCACCCATTTTCAACCATGGTCAACATTTATGTAAAAATGTAATATTGTTAGATTGATGTAGCATTAAATACATTTTTACATTAATTTTTTACCAAGGCCAACCTCATTCAAGCATTATCATCCTTGGTCAACCTCATCAACCATGATAAAACTCATAAACCCTCTTCAACCATGGTAAACCTCATAAACCCTCTTTAACCATGGTCAACCATGGCCAACCTCATCAACCCTATTCAACCATAGTCAATGAATCTACTCCACACACGTCTACCATCAACTAGCACAATCACATAAGTATATGTGGTTGTTATGCACCGATCAATGGAGTTTTACACCTTTTATACGCCACTGGGCATCTAAAAATGATGTTGATCGACATATATCAAAAATATTTATAAATTTGGCTATGCTACAATGTTTAATTATTAATTTAGTCATTTAACATTGAATTCGTGGCAAGAGTCTTTATATGAAATAATAATTAGAGATTTTAATATTTTATTTTTATGTCGTTTGTTGTATAACTTTTTTTCTTCACTATAATTAAATATTGTTGTTATTATTATTATTAAATAAAATGTAACATTTAAACTTTAAATAGTTTAGCTATTCCTTAATTATTTTCTTCCACAAGAAAAAAATCGTAATTATCATTAATAAATATAAAATTACATTTTTTAGACACAAAGTGTGTATGCTTTGAGAGTCATGACGAGAGCATCCCAATACATTTGTGTGATCAATAGTGCATGTTGGAAGTTGATATGAGCATATACATTAGAGTATATAGAAGAAAAAAAGAAATAAAATGGAAATTTAAAATATATCATTTTGAGTTTAATTTTTCTTTTTTTCCCTTCTTTCTTTGAACCTGTTGCCACCCATGAGGATCTGGGCCAACCAGAACCAAAGCTATATAATTTACCACCTCCAAATGAGGGGGGTATTTTTCAGAGTTTGAACCGTCTGAGGAATGAGCTCATTTGTTTCCACCTAGACCAGTCGAGGGCTGTTGGTCTACAATATCCAGATCCGACTATGGGGCAGTAATAGAATCAACTTGTACCTCATTCCCCCCCTCCCCAATATATTTGGATTTTTTTGGTCGTATCTATGTTTTTTCATCCTCCTCTTCCTTCATGAGAGTAGGATCACTAAACTGATGTGCTTTGGATATGTTTGTCTACTTTCTTTTATTTTGGGGGATCTTAACTATTCCTTATTTATAATATTTATAATTTATTTTTTATTGAAAAATTATATCATTAAAATAACTTAAGTTTTGATAATTATGTTGATAAGTATGTATATTTTATGAAGTAGGGTTTCCAAAATATCAATTTCATTATCAATAATTATTAGGTGGATAGTAGGGATTTAACTCCATAGAATATTATAGAATATTTTTAGTAATAGCCACATATCAAAGGTTGAGATTTAGTAGTTGTGTCATTTTAGTTAAATTGATTAATTGAAAAAATATATAATATGAATATATGCCATATGAACATAAATTATGGTTTTTTGGGTAGGTAGTATTAGTATGTCCAACTATTATCACATGGTATTGTAAAAAAGCCTATTTACTATTTAAAAGTCTCCATGGAAAAGTGGAGGTGAATCTTCATGGTTAAAAATATTGTCATATGTTTTTAAATTTAAAGTGTTTTAACTCATATATTAATTCTTTATATATATGACAAAATTTTTAACCATATATATATATATATATATATAATTGGTTAATTGACACACAGGGGATTTGAACCTTGAATCTCATCATTTACATAATACTTCATAATATGGTGATCACTAATTGAAGTGTATCTTGTGGGGTTTTTTATAAGTAATAATAATAATAATTTAAAAATTATAATTTAGTTATTTTTTATGATTTTTAAAACTTTTTTCAATGTAAGATGTATTATGAGATAATTGTTTTGATGTTCTATCAACATTTATCAACCATTTACTTTATATAATTGCATTATTTTAATTTTAAAATATAAATACTTATAAACATAAATAATTTAAATAATTTTTTAATAATATATTTAAACATAAATTTTATAATAAATATACAACATTAAATCACATAAAATTAAAATACATTTTAAATATTTGATCAACCTAATTAGAAATAAAACATTAAATTGAAACAATGAAATTTTAACGAGAGGAACATTGTAAAAAACAAGTAATGTGATAATTCATTAATGAGTTGGAAGTGGAAAAATAAAGATTAAAATTTCAAAAATAAGTTAGGGGTGAAAGATTCCAAATATTAAAATTGTGATATTGTATAAAAATTCATTGATCACTTGGAGGTGGAAGACTCTAAAGATTAAAAACCCACCCATCTCAGTACTTATAGGTAGCCTATGAGTATGTCTAGAAGGTGACCAACATAAGGTAGATATAGTCAAGACAGAAAGTCAGGCCCTAGGAGGCTATGATATGTACCCATGTTTGTTTTGGGAATCTATGTATCCAATGCATTTGTAAATTTCATGTTTCTATGCATACAACCTTGTCCAATATTTGTGATTATCATGTTTTGTTTACAAGTTTAGATTGCTGATTGAATAAACCCTAATTCATGGGAGGTGAGAGTCCTTTGAAATTTTGGTTTCCTAAAAATAGGGAATGATCACACAGAGGCCAATAAATCATAAGTTCCTAGCCATGCGATGAAGTTCAACCGAATTAGGGCGTGCCAACTAATTGGTGGGAGGCTCGAGGAAGTGTTGAGAGAGCGCATTGGTGGTTTTCCACAAGGATGTAGGCATTTTGGCCCGTGAAGCCCATGCAATATTCTAGCAAGGGGGAACCACGTGTGTGAACCCTCCTGTAACAACCTTGGTGAAAATTCAATGGAATAAAAGCTAATAATGGAAAAATAATGACCACGGTTATGAGACACTTATTCCAAGCAAAATGTTGGGAAAAAAATCCTAGTGTGGGTTTTCATTTGGTTTATTATGGCTATGGAAATTGGCAAAGGAAATGACTAAGGAATTTAGAAAGGAAAAGTGGCTTTAATTGGCATGTTATTTATGAAAATAATAGAAATTATGAGAAAAGGAAGGTGAAATTTCACAGGTTGCATGCGAGGAGGAAATGAAAGAAAATAATGGAAAATGAAGAAATAAAGGCCTCATTGATAAAATGGCTTTTGAGGAATAATTGGTACGTTTTTTCTGTTCAGTTTTGGAGCTCTCTCTCTATTGTTTCTCTCTCACACTCTTGGACACTAGAGTTTTCTTGGATAATTTTGACATTGGATCAAGAAAGGAAAAGAAGGAAAGAGGAAGCAAAGATCAAGCAAGGAAGAGCAGGATCAAGCAGCTACAGGGGGATTCTTTGCACATATCAATTTTCATTTGTGGTTTACTTGATAGATTTGGGCATGAATGGTGTCGCATGTGTGTTCTTGGTTCTCTTTCTGTCATGAGCATGGGTTTTTTAACGTGTGACAATTTTTTTCAGCCTAGCATTTCCATTTTCGGATAGTCATGGTGTGATGGGTTTCTCATGTTCTACTTGAGCTAGATTGTCGGATGGATTCAAAGCTAAGTGTGGTGGATCTATAAATAAAATAACACATGGCCTTGTAACCCATGAATTAGACTATGGGTTGTGGTAAATATAAATTTGTGTTGCCTTAGTTGACCTAAGAATCCTCGACCGGTGAATGGTGGGATATATGCTAAAGCCTAAAGTGGGTGCTCTCCATCAGGCCTAGGAATCTCGAGATGGGATATATGGTAAAGCCTAGAGAGTGGAGTCTCAGTTAGGGCCTAGTGATTTTGTGTGGATTGCCATAAATACTAGACTAGGAGACAAGAAAATTCCTCACGGTGTAGGTGGAGAAATATGGTGGCATCCATGCTTGTTTTGGCCTAGTGGTTTGGTGGAGATCATGGTAAAGCCTGTTATTAAATGTTTATTTTTTAGGCCTAGTAATCTGGTGAGGATTGCAGTAAATTCCAATTTCTGTTGATGAGGATGAGGTGGTTTATTCTCAAGAAGCCCTGGTTGGTTCTTATGGTTTGAGTCCCACATTCATGCTTGGAATATGGCACAGGGGGTGATTGGCTGAAGAGAGATTTGGCTCAACCAATCTATGGTTGGATGGAACATGGTTGTCCCATAACAAGTTGGATTTTTCTTCCATTAATAAGAGGTCCTTTCCTTGGTATTTATGTGTAAATTATTGGTTTATATGTGGATTCTATAGCTGATGTATCCTTGATATTTTTGTTTCTATTATGTTGGTTATAAGCATGTATTATGACAGTGATGATGAATGGATCTCATCATGTTTTGATTTGTAAATGAATGAATAATGTATCTATGAGATAATATATGATAATGCAACTAATGATATAATGGAAAAATGATTCTTAGTGATTCTCAGATAAGTATGAGAACCCTATTCTCAAAAATGTTGTTTAAACCTGTAGATTACATATTTGTGACATGTTTGACGAAATTCCTATCATGGCTAGTAGGGGTCTAGTTATGTCGTTGTTCAAAAAATTGCATTCATATCATTATCCTATTTTTGTATTTTAGTTCTAAAAGTTTCATGAAGTTTTGGGTAGTGACCTAGGCTCTGGGCCTGAAAATGTGGCACAAAAATCAGGGTCGCAAGCTACTGGGAAAAGTTCCCAGTTGCATGCATACCCATGTTGTGTGTGCGACTGGAGGTTTCCAGTCGCACCCTCACCCATGTCAAGGGGGTGACTAGGGGATTGATGCATGAAAATGTTGGCTTGATTCAGGGGCTAGCCTCCTCGAAGGTTGGGCTAGCTCCTAAGTGTCCTACAGCATGTGAAGAAGGTTTTTATAGTTGTATGGTTTCGGTTCCAATTCGTTGAGGTGACATGGAATGTTGAATCGAATCATAGTAGTGTCTCGTCACATGTTTACCGTAGTTGGCCGGTTACTTGGGTAGATATGGGAGGAGGGTGTTACAGAGTGGTATCAGAGAATGGCTCACCCCTTGGACTAGATGAGTGGTGTGTGTTGGTCTTGCATTCGTGTCGGCTGCATATGTGTTACTCATGCTTGTGGTCTATATGCTTGTTTCATATGTATGGTCATAGTCATGGTTGTAGTGATGTTGTCATGTGAAAGTGATGGTGTTGTCATGGAATGTGTCTTCATGAGTGTATGACTAGTTATATGTTGTTTATGCTTGCATGTTGTCAGTATACATTGGTATGGTTGTTGTTGTCATGCATGAGGTCATGGTATGCATAGTCGATATGGTCATGCATTGATGACTGAACTCTAGCTAGACTGATGTTGATGTGTTGATACACCTATTTTCTATATGTCAATATGTTATTATGACTATGTTTTTACTTGTATTACATTGATTTGGTTGATCTTACAGATAAGATATCCTCCCCGAACTATGCTAAGGTACATTGGTTTATTGTGATTTGGTTTAGTTGACATAATATGCCTTGCAGGAAGAAATCAAAGATGACTTGCAAGATGGTAGACTAAAAATATTCTCCATATGAATCAGATGAGAAACATGGTGTTTGGAACTATTATGACTTAGCAGAGACATTGATAAGTTTGAAGGAAGAAATAAGGATTTGTAAAGCAGATAATGATAGAATCACGCAGGCACAAGAGAAACAATCAAAGGTTAATGCAATAATCCTTCAAAGCTTGTTAGAATTTCAGTGACAAGGGCCACTTCATATCAACCATGGCCAGGAGGAAAAAACTAATGGGGAATATGGAAGTAGGTCTCATGGTGGTCATAGGTCGGATAGAGATGACATAGTGAGAGATGACAGGATGTTGGATACTCCAGATAGGAGAGGTGACGGACACAGGTAATATTTTAGTTTTGGTTTTGGAAAGCACTATGATCGTCATCGTTATCATCCATACAGGAGGAGTGATAGGGGATAATTTATAGATGTATTTATGAAAGTAAAGCCAAGTACTTTTGATGGAGATCTGAAGAATCCGGAAGATGCAGAGGATTGGATACTTGGGATGAAGAAGTTATTTGAGTTGTATAATTACACATATAATATGAAGGCCATAGTAGCTATCTTCATCATGAGAGGTAAAGCATATATCTGGTGGGAAGATGTAAAGTGAGTTAGAGACATCACGATAGAGGACTTGAGTTGGCATGAGTTCAAGAGGCTTTTCAGGAAGAATTAATTGTTAGAAAGGTACTACGACAGTAAGGCCAAATAATTATATGAGCTACATATGGGATCAATGGCAGATGAAGAGTACATGACTAAGTTCCCTGAGATATTGAGGTATGTACTGTATATTAAATATGAAAAGGCCAAAGATCATAGATTTGTCAGTGGGTTATCATTAACATTTGAGATCAAATTGAGTATGACGAGCCTCGGTCACTTGAAGAAATTATTGGGAAGATGAATAATTGTTACGAGAAAGAAAAGCATAAGAATGAGTCTCATCAAGGATGGAAAGGGAAGGACAAAGGTAAAGGTAAATTTCAACTAAAAATAATAAGGTCTCAGAATGCAGAAGAGAAAGAAAATGTGGCACCACATAAGAAGTTCAATGTAGCTAGACAGGGATATGGGTCACAACAAAAACATAAAGGTGATGGTACTGGATGGTTGGAGTGTTGGACATGTGGTAAGGAGCATCTCAACAGATATTGTCCACAAAATCAGGGTGGTAAGATTGAGATATACAATGCACAAGAGGCACAGACTGTTGGGGATGTTGGGAATAGCATTCCTTGTATCTATACAATGTTGGATAGTAGGCAGAAAGACAATCATGCATGTATAATTAAGATGGATGGTAAGATTTGTGATCAAGTTGTTTCTATTTTTATTGACATTGGATCTAATTATAGTTATGATAACCTTGAATTGGTGGATAAGTGTGGTATGAATAAATAAGTGCATACAAAGTATTGGTTAGTGTAGTTGGCTACAAGTACAAAGAAGTGAGTTCATCATTGGGTAAGATATTTTACATTTTAACTGAATTGCATGCCTACATCAGCACATTTTAATGTATTATAATTTGTCACTGGGTTCTTATAACATGATTTTGGGTATGGATTGGTTATATCTTCATAGGACTAAAGTGGATTGTTATGAAAAATCCATTGAGTGCCTGGATGATAATGGGGAGTAAGGAATATTATAGGGTAAAGGGAAAGCAACATTAGTTAGGATGATGAAAACTATGTAAGACAAGCATAGTCGCAAGAAAGGGTGTGTGTTATTTGCAGTGCATATTTCTAGAGATAAAGGTAAGGAAATTGAGGATGAAAATGTTTTGAGTAGGTAACTAGTTCTACAAAATATTTAGGATGTATTTCCCGCAGATATTTTAGAGTTTCCACCTCATAGGGAAGTATATGTTTCTATTGATTTGGTACCAGTGGCAACACCAAAATTAAAGGCACCTTACATGATTAACACATCGGAGTTGGTAGAGTTGAAGTTGCAATTGAAGGAAATGTTGGACAAGGGATACATTAGGCCAATTGTATCACCATGGGGCACACCAATATTGTATGTGAATAATAAAGATGATACTCTCAGGTTGTGCATTGATTACAAGAAGTTGAACAAAGTGACCATTAAGAACAAGTATCCATTGCCAAGGATTGATGACTTATTTCATTAACTAAAGGGAGTAGTAGTGTTCTTGAAGATTGATATGAGATCCGGATATCATCAGATACACATTAAGGAAGAGGACATTTAAAAGACAAATTTCAGGACTAGGTATGGGAATTATGAGTTTGTTGTAGTTCCATTCAGTTTGACTAATTCTCCAGCCACCTTTATGCACTTTATGAATAGCGTGTTGCATCATTATATGGAAAATTTTGTTATTGTGTTCATTGATGATATATTGGTATATTCTTAAAATTAATAAGATCATGTTAGGAATTTAGCAACAGTGTTGAGATTGCTAAGGGAAACTCAGTTGTATGCTAAGATCAACAAGTGCAGTTTATTTCACACAAAGGTACATTACTTGGGACATGTAGTTTCCAAGGAAGGCATAACAGTGGATCCAAAAAATATAAGAGGTATGATGGAGTGGGCGGCTCCTAGATATGTGGATGAGGTGAGGTCCTTCATGGGGTTGGAAGGTTATTATAGGAGGTTCATCAGGAACTTCTCATAGATTGTTTATCCTATTACATCATTGCAAAGGAGAGGTAAGAAGTTTGAATGGACATAGGAATGTGCAACCAATTTTGAGTAGTTGAAGCAGTTGTTGACACATGCTCTAGTGTTAAATATTGAAGATCTGGACAAAGAGTTCCTGGTATGTACAGATGCTTGCAAGAGAGGACTTTGTGGAGTCCTTATGTAGGAAGGGTAGGTGTTATGTTATGAGTCACAGAAACTAAATGAGTACGAGCAGAACTACCAGACACATTATCTTGAGTTGGCAGCGATCATTCTTGCACTGAAGATGTGGAGGAACTATCTTGTTGGAAGGAGATTTGTACTAATGAGTGATCACAATGGGATGAGATACTTTTTTGACCTGCTGAATATGAATGCTAGGAAAGCTAGATGGTTGGCCATGATTAATGAGTTTGACTTCAAGATCAGGTACATCAAGGGGAAAGAGAACATGGTTGTCGATGCCCTTAGCAAGCGGATACATGTGAGTTATATAGCAACTATGAGCTCCTATGGGACAGACTTATGATATCGATCTTATAGGTGGGTCAACAGGGTGGCAGGTATAAAGAGCTTATGCAAAGGTGAAAACATAGTACATATATAGTTAGTGGTATAAGTGCAGGTATAGGTGAACAAGATGTGGATTATTGTCTTACAACAGATGGATTGGGTAGGTTTAGAGACTTGATATATGTGCCAGACAACAGTGAGATCAAGAAGGTGATCTTGAGGGAGTTTCATGCGAAACCATATTTAGGTCACCCATGATAACAAAAGACATAGAAAACAATAAAGAGGTTTTATTATTGGCCAAATATGAAGAAGAATGTGGGAAATTTTGTGGCTAGATGTTTGGATTGTCGGCAGGTAAAGGTAGAGTGTAGGCATCTAGGTGGAATACTACAACCGATTGTGATTCCAGAGTGGAAATGGAAGGTCATTCCATGGATTTCATCACAGGTTTTCCCAGGAAATCTAGAAAACATGATTCTATCATGGTTGTTATGGACATGTTGACAAAGTTTGCACACTTCATTCCAGTGAAGACTATGTATTCAACTAGTGATTTGGAACATATGTTCATTAGAGATTTGGTTAGATTGCATGGTGTTCCAAAGAATATTGTGTCATACAGGGATGCAAAGTTCACTTCCAAGTTTTCAAAAGAGTTTTTTTGTAGGTTTGGGTACATAGTTGCCTTCAACAAAACATATCATCCACAAATATATGGATAGACAAAGAGGGTCAACATGATGCTGGAGGACATGTTGAGAATGTATGTGATGCATTAGCAACGAAAGGGGGAAGAGTATATTCCACTGGTAGAGTTTCCTTACAACAAAAGGCATCAAGAATATTTGAGGATGAGTCTATTTGAGGCATTGTATGGGTGGAGTTACAATACTCCCATCCGTTGGAGTGATCTAGTTAATAGGGTGTTGATTGGACTAGACATGTTGGCATAAATGGAATATGAAATGCAGGTAATCAAGAAGAATCTAAAAGTAACACGAGATAGAAAGAAGAGCTATCCAGATCAGAACAAGTTTTTTATGGAATTTTAGGTTGGGGAACATGTTTACTTGTGCATAAAGCCTAAGAAGAGATCCTTGTAGATTGGATGATGTGCCAAATTGGCACCTTGGTTTTGTGGGCCCTTAAAGATTCTTGAGAGGATTGGGCCAGTAGGCTATCGACTTGCATTGCCTCCAATAGTGAAATTACATGATGTTTTCCATGTTTCAATGCTTAAGAAGTATGTTAAAGATGTTTATCATGTGATTGATTGGTCTGTATTACAGGTGGAGCCAAATGGATAATTCCAGCCGGAACCTCAATGTCTATTGTAGATAAAGATGTTGATGCTTGGAAACTGAGCAATCGATCAAGTTAAAGTGTAGTGGAAGCACTTTGGGCCGAATGAAGCTACATGCAACATGGAGGATCAAATGCAAGCTATGTATCCTTCATTGTTTGTCAGTTGAGGAAAAGTAGTTTTGGTATATGTTTGGCATATGTTTTGGTGTGATTTTTTGGTATATGTATATATATAAATGGATGTTAATAATGCCATGAGCTATGCTATAAATATCCAATAAGTGGTATGGGTGTCATGTAAGTATAGTTGTCATGTTGTTATGTTGTCATGATGGTTTGCTTTTCAGCAGCGTGATCATTGTAAATACTGCATCAAGCTAAGTTATAAATCTCCATGGGCAGTATGTTTGCTTTTCAATGGTTTCGCTGAGGTATATGTGTGATTGAACACTGAGGAGGGTGTTCCCCAAGGGAGAGGGTTATGTAACATCCCTGGTGAAAATTAGATGTAATAAAAGTTAATAAAGGAAAAATAATAACCACGATTATGGGACACTTGTTCCAAGCTGAATGTTGGGAAAAAAATCCTAGTGTGGGTGTTCATTTGGTTTATTATGGCTATGGAAATTGAAAAAGTAAATGGATAAGGAATTTGGAAAGGCAACGTGGAATTAATTGGAATTTTATGTATGAGACTAATGGGATTTAGGAGAAAAGGAATGTGAAAGGTCACAGGTTGCATGTGAGGAGGAAATGGAGGAAAATAATGGAAAATGAAGAAAATAGTGGCCTCATTAATAAAAAGGATTATGAGGATTAGTTGGTACCTTTTGTAAGTGCAGTTTTGGATATCCCTCTCTATTCTATCTCTCACACACTCTTGGACACTTAGAGTTTTCTTGGAGCATTTCAGCATTGGATAAAGAAAGGAAATGAAGGAAAGAGGAAGCAAAGATCCAGGAAGGAAGAGTAAGAACAAGAATATACACCATGGTTTTTTAAAGGTATCAATTTGCATGTGTGGTTTCCTTGTTAGATTTGGGAATGGATGGTGTTGCATGTGTGTTCTTGGTTTTCTATCTGTCATGGGCATAGGTTTTTCCAGGTATGACAATGTTTTTCATCCTAGCCTTGGCATTTTCAGATAGCCATGTTGTGATGGGATTCTCATGCTTTTTTTGAGCTAGATTTTTGGATGGATTCAAAGCTAAGTGGGGTGTATCTATGAATGAATGAACACATGGCCTGGTAATCCCTAAACTAGACTATGGGTTGCAGTAAAGCCAAATTTTTTGTTTCCTCAGTGGGCCTAGGAATCCTCAACCAGTGAATGATGTGATATACGGTAAAGGCTAGAGGTGGGTGCTCTCCATTAAGCCTAGGAATCCCAGTATGGGATATACGGTAAATGATAGAGAGTAGAGTCTTGGTTAGGGCCTAGTGATTGAGTGTGGATTACAGTAAATACTAGAGACTAGGAGACAGGAAAATTCCTCACAGTGTAGTTGGAGAAATTGTGTGGCATCCATGCATTTTTGGCCTAGTGATCTAGTGGAGATCATGGTAAATCTTGTTATTACATGTTTATTGTTTGGGCCTAGCAATCCAATGTGGATTACGGTAAATATTGGTTTCTATTAAGGAGGTTGAGGTGGTTTAGCCTCGGGAAGCCCTCGCTGGTTCTTTTGGTTTGAGTCCCACATTCATGCTTGGGATATGGCACAGGGGTGATTAGCTAAAGAGATATTTGGCTCAACCAATCTATGGTTGGGTGGAACATGGTAGTCCCATACCTGGTTGGATTTTGCATCTATTAATAAGAGGTACTTTCCTTGGTATTTTATGTGTAAATATACTAGCTTATATGTGGATTCTATTGTTGATGTGTCCTTGATATTTATGTTGCTATTATGTTGGTTATAAGCATGTATTATGACAGTGATGATGTATGAATCTCATCATGTTTTGATTTGTTAATGAACGAACCTTGTATCTATGACCTAAAAGATGATAATGCAACTAATGATATGAGGGAACAATTATTCTTAGCATTTCTTAGATAAGTATGAGACCCCTATGCTCAGATATGTTGTTTAAACTTGTAGATTACATATTTGTGACATGTTTGACGAAATTCCTGTTATGGATAGTAGGGGTCCAGTTAAGTCCTTGTTCAAATAATCTCATTCGTATCATTATCCTGTTGTTATATTTTGGTTCTAAAAGTTTCATGGAGTTCTAGAAAGGGAGCTGGGATATGGGCCTGAAAAAGTGGTGCAGAAATCGAGGTCGCAGGTTTAGAACTACTGGGAAAAGTCCCGAGTCGCATGCATACCCATGATGTGCATGCGCTTGGAGGTTTCTAGTCGCACTATTTTCCATGTCAAGGGAGTGACTAAGGGATTGATGCATGAAAATGTTAGTTTGATTCAAGGGATAACCTCCTAGAAGTTTGGGATAGATCTTGCGTGTCTTGTAGTAGGTGCAATAGGTCTTAGTATAGTTGTGTGGTGTCGGTTTCACTTCCTTAAGGTGACCTAGGAGGTTAAATTAGATCATACTATATTCTCATCACAAGTTTATCGCAGTTGGATAGTTACTTGGGTAGATATGGGAGGATTTTATTACACCTTCCCCCTCCACTAATGTCATAGAGGGAGGGCCCCCACATTGCACACATGCCATAAATATTTTGTGTGATCACGATCATTGATTTCCAGGCTTGTGCAATATGGAACTTGGTCACAAGAAGTCATGTAACCATGAATTAATGAAGGTTATATTAATCCCTTGATGTGTATTAGGAAGAAAGCATGGATACATCGATATAAAATTCAAAGAGGCTAGGGAACATAGTAGAAGCATGGTCTTATGCGCCAATTGGCTAGTCACTGAAACATTAGAAGTTTGGAGTTGTAGTTCCCAACCTCCATTGCTGCTAATTAGGTTGAGATAGATAAATTTTGTGGGCCAATAACCTATAGGTTCAAGGATCAAACCATCAGGGGTTCAATTTGATTAGACCACCATAATCATACCCTTCATCAAGAATTGTGACAAAATTTCATTTTAAAATGGTATTATATAACAAAAATGCATTAATGAGTTAGAAGAAAAAGACTCCAGAGATTTAAATATGTCACTAGAATTAACCTTATAACTCCAAATTATAAACATTCTCCTTTGTAGAACTAGACATTCAACCATTTTAACTAGCCATAGTTTTACCAATTTTTCAAAATAAATTATTAGTTCATATGCATACATAAAATTAACTCCCGCATTTATTGTTTGTTGAGCACAAGGAACTTGGAACATACCATGTGAGGAACTTCTCCACATCATATAATTGCATAAAGATAGAAACAACTCTTGCCTTATACTTTTCTGCTATGAATTGCATAAACATAGGAAAAACTCCCGCCTTATATTTTTCTACCAAGCACCAGGGAGTTTAAACATATTTCCTAAGGAACTCTTCAATTGTTGTGTATTTCAAGTCTGGGTGGGGCTGAGTGGCCTCCATAATATGAGGTTGAATTTCACAATTGTTTAAATTCCATATCAATAAAATAAAGTGACATCAAGCCAAATAAGCTTGTGATCACAGGTTTGAACATCTACATCACAAATGGAAAAAATCATTTCAGAACATGAAATTTACTCATAGTTTGACTCTTTAGTTTTTAATCCATGCTATTAAAAGGATGAAAAATGGTTAAAACTATTATTTGGTGAGATATGGAATTAAAGGAGAGTGTTTCCAAATCCTATCTTGCATTTTTTTCTACAATTCTTCAACTAATACATAAACCTTCTCCATATTTTGTCCAATAATTGATGCAGGGGCATTAGGCACAATAAGATACTTTGTATCTAAGTAGACATAGGGGGGTCTCATGTTTTTAAATTCTCATGTAATTATTAGTATTTTGGATAAAATAGTGAGGAATTGTAAATGTTCTCTAACCACTAGAGAACATAAAGGAAGTTGATTAAGTTAGGAAGGTGAAGAGTCAGTTTCAGTTATTCTAGGAATTGAGTCTAACTTTAGGACTTTGAAGAATTCTAGGAGTCTTTGTGAGCTGTTAAGGAAGCTAAAATGATTCATTATTAATTTGTATAAATGTAAGCCTACGAGTAGATAGAGGGGGGAGATATAACTGTGCAGAGGTAGAGTAGTGAGGTAGAAGGGCCACTGATATAGAAGATCAGGCCAAGGAGGAAGATTGTTGATGTAAGTACTGTGTGTGTTAATGAAGAGATTAGCTTTCTGAAGTTTATGGCATTATTGAGTTATATAATGCGTGAATGAAATTGGCAATAGTATAGAGTGAATTCTGTGCTTTTAATTGTAATTTCAAAACTGAGAATTTGATCATAGGATGGATCAATTCCATCAAAGATGGATTTGGTTGTCAAAGTTTGAGATATAGAGTATATTTAGATTATGCAATGGTTGAAGAGAAATTACAAGGAAGGGGTTAAATGTAACTGAAACTAGATTATGAGAACTAACCTCTGCTTAAGAGAATTACAAAGTTGTTTTATTCATATGCATATTGGTAATCCCTGAGGGACTTGGTCCTTCGATTCATGATTTCTATGTATGGGTTTGAAGAGGGTTTTTTATCAATTCGAGGGTTCATTTGGCTTTTATATCTTCTGTGTTGGAACTGAATACCATTTAATATATATTGGCTCTCAGTAGTTCGGAAGGGATTGGGAGAACCATAGGTTTCGTGCTCGGATTGGATGGTCGATAGTGGCCTTCATTCATTGATGCATATATGTATTTGTTCATTGACATTCGATTATGAAATTGGTATGAATTTGTGCAAGAGATTGTTGGGTTCGATTCATATAATCAACATCGGTTTTGCCAGGGCCATGATACAAAAATCAATGGAGAATGTAATCCTGTGTGAGGGTTGATAGAAATAAATGATGTCGTGATCTCTTGGAGGAGGGCGCAAATGTGATCTCTGGTTATTGAATTTGTATTTGGAACTCTGTTTGGACATAATCTGATTCAACATAGGCAGAGCTTACAAATTGCAATTGGGTATATTAATCTTGGCATCGAAATTCTGTATGAGGGGGGTTCGAATGAGTATGTGAAGAAAGGACCGGCGTAAAGGAACAACAATGGATTTATGAATATCGCATTGCATAATTGAGAGCGGAGTTATATAAACAAAGACACTGAATAATTTGAAGAGGAACCATGAATGAATAGAGAAGGCGATTTCGGAGGCAGAAACCAGTGGTCTCGCACTTCTTAAAGATGCTAAGCAGAATGTCAAGAAAAAATGCGATATTTCTCGCTGGAGGACATGTGGAACAAGTGGTATTCCCTTACCACCTATTTCACACTTTTATTGGGTATTAAGGCTTGGTCTTGGAAAAAATGCGATGATCGTTAGATTACTAACTGGAGTGCGTCGTCTGTCGATTGATATGGAGCGTTGAGCCAAGGTACATTAAGTTATACTAAGGTCGAACTTTAATTTTTGAACATGATTGCATTGTGGGCTGGATATGAAATGCGGTAAGGAAGTAAGCCTGTTGTGGGCCCAAATGCATGTTGAGTTAATAATTGAGTTCAAGGTTTATAAATGTTCCTTAACACTTGATTTGGGAAGTATATATATACGTTGACATATATATTATGTTTGGTATGAGATATGCATGAGATTGGGTTAACAAGTGCCATGGCTGAATGTATATATGTGCATGTAGTGTTTTAGCATATAAAAAAAAGGGGTTATGTGCTAACCAAAGTTTGTATTTTGGGTTATGACATAATAGACGGAAGGTAATCTGATATTGAGTTTTGTAAGGCCCAATATTGGTTTTGGAGGGAAGCTTATAATTAGGGTTAGGTGAACTTCAAGTAGTTGATTTAAAAATCATAAGAAGGGATATTTCAATGGTCTTATAATCATTGTTAAGAAAAAGTCAAGCTTCCACATGTGTATTAATGTTGCCAGATTTAAAATTATTTGGGGCTAGATTTTGGAAGGTAGTTTACACACACGAGAGTGGAGATTGTGGATAGAGAGGTTAGCCCTGGCATCATGTGGTATCAGAGCTAGGTTAGCTCTTATTAAAAATTTCAAGTTTTATTGAATGCATGTGTGATGAAAAGAAATCAGATTTTTGAAAACTGATAAGGATTGCAGCATACAGAGATGCAGTGCATGTGATGAGAGGATGAAGGAAGATCATATTCTAAGATATGATATGCAACAAAGTACACAAAATTACAGTGAATAGAGGTTTGCAGAATGAGTGGAAGAGAAGATCATGCAGGGATCTTACAAGTAAAATAATTTTAAATCTGACTTGAAATTTATGATTGCAGAATCATGGTTGCAGGAAAGTGAAGACACAGTTTTGATGATGATGGCAGTGAACCTAATATTCAGCTAAAGGTTGAATAGGGAGGAAAATTGCAGTGTTCTCAAGAGAAGGTGATTTGATGAGCAGTGTTTAACTATGGTTTGAAGAATTGTTTGCAGAATTCAGATTGTAGGCAGTTGGAGAAATCTCAGCAAAAGTAGATCACAGCTTTGAGAGCAGTGATGAAAGAGTCCAGCAGAGGATTCTAAAGTGAAGAGGAAAGTGTGGCAGAACCTTGAGAATTCCCAACAGAGTTTGGATGAAAGAAGAATAGATGTGTTCTTGAAAAGCTACGGAGTGAAGCCTAGAGAGAGCAAAAGAGAGTGCTCGGAAGGTTCCAATAGGTAGGGGACTAGTACTTGCCAAAAACCCAGATCCGAAGGAAAGGATTGGTGAGGTAAGTGGTAGCAAGAGAGCTTTCTCTTGTAGAGGCTTGGTGCAACTGATGAGTGAAGAACTCATGGAGGAGAAGATGACTACTGATGGTCATAGCAGAGATTGTAGAGGTTCTAAGAGAGGCCACAATAGATAAGAGAAAGCAGATGCCAGGGCAAATGGCATAAGGTAGTAGTTACCTGATGTAGAATATTGGAAAGAGGTAGCTGAGATCATAGAACAATTTAAAAAACTGAAGATGATGATAGAGGAAAGCCAGAGAGTTGGTTGTCTCATGAAGAGGTGAGTAAAATGGCAACCAATACAGTTGAGGTTGAGGCAAAAGGAGATTTCCCTACTGAAAGAAGAACTCAGAGCAGCTGAGTTGAGAAAATAAATTTTTGTTTGTGAAGAAAAATAGAGTACAGGTGGAGAATACATATATTTGAAGGATCTTATGAACCATGATGAAGACTTAAGGCAAAAAGAAGTCTGGCTTGCTGAAGAGAAAATCATTGATGATTTCTTGAGTTATTGGACAAGTCCAGATTAGCTGGATGATGTAAAGACTAGTATTTTTGAGCCTGACAATTGTGAGGTAATTATAGGTTCCATAGAGGAAGAGGAACTCAGATTTCTTGAGTCAAGGATGGAATTTGAAGATTCCACATGCAAATCTGTTCAAAGGGAAGTATTTGATAAGGCAACCAAGACTGAAAGGTCTTGTGGTTTTGAAACTAAAGAGTTGTGTATGTTTGTAGGTACACCATAGGGAGAGGAAAAAGCTTTAAAGTTTGTTGAGGAGGAGAAATTGAATCTGAAATCTGTTTAGATCAATGCTGAGATAGCAAGATCTAAGGAAGAATTGAAGAAAAGGGAGTCTAATGAGGATATTCAGCAGAATATTGAGGTAGAGAGAGAAGGACTAGCAGATGATTGGTCAAGAACAAGTGAAGGTATACAAGGCTATGTGAGGTTCCCAAGATCTACTCCAATTGAAGTTGTTGAATTGTATAGAAGGTTGGATTTTCAAATAAGGGAATTGGAGAGGTAGAGGACCTATGCACAGGATATATTGCCGAAGAAGAAAGACAGAGGATTTTTCATGAATGACAATCAGAGAACAGAGGATAAGAAAATGATTCAGCCAAATGAAGGAGTTAATTTTGGTGAAGCACAGCAGAAGGACATTCATGAAACAGGTGATGGAAAGAAGGAGAGACTAGCTGACAGTCTCATGGAGGATGCAAATAAGCATACTAATGTGTTGACAGAGGATTTAGAAGGAAACTTAGAACAACATAATGATGTGTTGTCAGAGGAGGAAGAAGTATTGAGATCTTGTAATTTTAGTGTTGGAAGTTCATGTGTCAGTTATGCAGGCAAAGAAGAACAACAAATGAAAATTTTCAGAGAATTAAATGAAAGAGAAACTATGTTGGTTGAGAACATAGTAGAGGATCATCATTCTAACATGGGGATTGGCACAATGAAAGCTGAGAAGAAAGGCAGTGAAGAATTTCTGAGTCCCGAAGAAGACTTGGAACTGCAGAGAAGAGAATTGGTGACTGGATCATCAATTGAGACCATTGGGTCTCGTGATTTAGACACTAATAGTTTGATTATGTTTATAGGTGATGCAGAAGACAATCCATCATTTGTAATTGTCTTGAGAGAAGAAGAACTATTGCAGAAAGAAGGTGGAACAGTCATGTAGAAACTTGCTACTGTTGGTGACAAGGAAAAATTGACTTGTTTGATGGACCAAGAGTAGACTGTGGGGCAGACTTTTAAAACTGACACAGTGGTGAAGAATCAGAATTTTATTATGATAGAAGATGAAAATGCAGAGTTGGAAAAACTTGATTTGATTTCCAGAATCAATCAAGGGGATGAAGGACAATTACTAAATATTGTCAACGAAAAATAAGAAGATGCTGAATTCAAATTGCAGCATATGGAGGATGTGAAACAAGTACAAAAGGAGTGGTTGAATTGTTTGCTAGAAACATTCAAAAAGGATAAAGAGGTTGCAGACACTGAAGTAAAGATGCTTGGAGCTATGAAAGAAAGAGGAGCAGATACTATTTTGCAGACTTTAATTGTGATTACTAGTATACAAAGAAAAATAAATGAGTATGTTATTGTAGGAAGAAAATTAATTGATGATTTATTTTCTAAAAGTAAAATTGCAGGTGATGTGCAAGATAAAATTGTTGCAGAGGGACAGGAAGTTTGGGAGGAAGAAACATCTATGGTGGCAGATAAAGCAACAATTGGGAAGGTAACAGTAGAGACAGCATTGACAACAACAACATCAATGTTGTCAGTAAGAAGGGCAGTAACAACAGTAACACCAAAAGTAGCTACAATAGCTGAATTAACAGAAATTAGAGGCAGTAGCAGAAGGAAAAGAAATTTCAAGATAGAAGATAAGCTAGACATGGATATTAAAAGCATCAGAAGAATGATGATGGTGTCTCAGAAGCAGCAGACAGCAGCAAGAAAGAAAAAGGAACTTAGCAAAGGAAAGAAAAGAAAAGATTGTGAAAGCAGAGATGGAGGCAATTTGCACTACAAGAAAAAGAGACATTGGTGAGGGGCGAAAAATGTCACCATAAGCTCATTGGTGATGATCAAAAGAGCCTTCATCACCAAAAACTAAACGTCACCAAAGGTGGTGTCGCCGAAAGTATAGGTGTTGTGGTGACATTCAAATTCTGTCACCAATAATGATTTATAATGATGGATAGTGACCGTCACCATTTCATATGAGCAATGGTGACGTGACGGACAATAGCCTCCATCACCAAAAAATTGAATGTCACCAAAGGTGGCGTCATCGAAAGTATGTGTTGTGGTGAAATTCAAGGTCCACCACGAATATTGATTATAATGATGGATAGTGACTGTCACCATTTCATATGAACAACAATGATTTTTTGTGATGGACCTTTCATGACCGTCACTATTGGTGCATATATATGGCTTCGTTTGTTGATCGTCACCATTTCATATTTGGTGAGGGTCAAAAAGTGTCATAATAAGCTCATTGGTGACATCAAGGTCCATCACGAATAATGAATATAATGACAAACAATGACCCTCACCATTTCATATCAACAACAACGATTTATGGTGAGGGACCTTTCATGGTCGTCACTATTGATGCGTATATATGGTGGCGTTCGTTGACCATCACCATTTCATATTTTGGTGAGGGTCAAAAAATGTCAGCATAAGTTCATTGGTGATGGTCAAAAAAGCCTCTGTCGCCAAAAACTAATTATTGCCATTCCATATGAATATCAAGGCATGATGGAATCGAACCACCAACCTCCTGCTTGTAAAGCAAGTGCTCTTCCATTGAGCTAGCACCCTTTAAATTAGGCTCTTAAAAATTATATCTTGAAACCTTTATAGAATGTAAATTCTACAGCTTTCAATAAATTAAAGTCTCAACAATATTTTACTAAACAAGAAAAACATTTGTGTTTCTGTTGCCATGCCTGGAAACCATGGAGATCCCTACCAATAGTAGAATAAGACATTGTGTGCATGATGCTCAAAAACACATTTCTTATTAACCATTCTTACCTGAAATAGACCAAGGAGACAACACAACATCAACATACACAAAACTCCCTACTGATATATAATCATAGCTTAGCTAAGAAGTCTAAAAGATGTTCTTAATTGATAAAATTTGTATTTGGAAATCTTGTTTCTTCAAATTTAAAAAAGACTACATTGTACAACACTTTTGTCTATTTATCCAAACAATTATATCATAGCATATGTCACACAATAGCAATTATGGTACATAAAGTAAAAAGACAAATTTTCTCAAAAAAATAGATTTAAAAAAGAGCTTTGGACATCTAAATTGGCAAAGCGGCTTGGCATCTGTGGACTGATGAATTGTCAATATGCAATCACACCTGCTGGTGAAGTTTACCTTCTTGAAGCAAGTCCCAGAGCATCATGAACAATATCTTTTGTCTCAAAGGCAATTGGCCACCCCTTAGCAAAATATGTCGCGCTTCTTATGTCAGGAAAATCTCTTCGAGAATTTGGTTTTATATAGGAAGTTATTCCAAGTCACGTATCTGTCAAGGAAGTTGTCCTTCCATTTGAAAAATTTTCAATGCTATGATGTGGTTCTTGGTCCTGAAATGTGAAGCACTGGAGAAGTGATGGGCATAGACTTTAAATTTCCAATGGCATTCACCAAGGCAAAAATTGCAACAAATCAAAAATTGCCTCTTGTAGGCATGGTGTTTTTAAGTTTAATTGATTTCACCAAACCAAGCCTCCCAACAATTGAAAATGGATTCATTGAACTTGGTTTTACAATTGTTGTAACAACTGGCACAGCTAGTTTGTTGAAAATGGAAGGAATTCCAAGGGAAAGAGTTTGGAAACTCCATGAAGAGAGGCCACACGCAGATGACATGATTGCAAATGGTCAGATTCAGTTAATGGTGATTGCAAATTCAGAAGATGCATTAGATCAAATAGATGGGCAGAATTTGAGACGAATGGTGTTAGCTTATAAAATTCATATCATAACCACAATTGCTAGAGCTTTAGCTTCTGTTCAGGTTATTAAGAGCATGAAGAAGGATTCATTGAAGATGATACCATTACAATATTTCTTCAATACTCAGGAATTAGAGGGAACAACTTAGGAATCAAAGGGAACAACTCATGAACTACATGCAGCTTCTATATGTTGATGTTCCATAGTTCACATTTCTCTATGTTGGTGTAATAATAGATCCTTACGAACTCTGTTGGTGTTCTATTAGAATATTTTATGAAAAGGATATAATAGAATTCAAACGAATTTTCATCCAAAGTTGTTAATGCAAATTGTCTCTATCTAATGTTGGTGTAAGAATAATTCGTTAGAACTCTATTGTGGTGTTCTTTTGAGGAAAGATGAAAGGATTATAATAGGTTACATAAATCAATGAGATTTCCATCCAAAAGATGTCTTCACAAATTGGATGGGACAACGGAAGAACTATATCTAACTTCCTCTATTGGTAGTTGTGGTTTTCATGTGGTATATGCATGCTTCTCTTTTGGTTGTGGACTCTGGTTATTTGCAATTTATAATCCATTATTTAGTTCTTACTGGAATTGTTTAGAAGACTGCATGGTCTCAAAACTGAATCCTTCATAATTCCTTCCATGGCTCTTAAAAATGAAAAATCTGCCACTATCACCAAACCCACATATATGTTATGTTAGTTACAAATCAGCCTTGATGTGGGTCTACGGCATTTGCGCTCAGATCCATGCTACAAATGGTGTAAGGCAAGGGCTTCCCTCTTTCGTTTAAGTGCATATTTTCCATCTCCAAGTAGTTCTTTTGGTTCATGAATATGCTTTTCCTATAACTATGTTGCTTGTTTTCAACTTTTTACCCACGACACTCCCTAGGGCCAGACTTATTCAAGTATTTTCTACCTTAAATTCTTCCCATTTGCATATAGATGCTATAATGTAGCATCTATGTAGCATACAACTTCGGGTGAGGAGAAGGTAATTGATTGGGTTGCTAAAAAAATCAGAAGCAATCAAGATCATTGGTCCTTCAAATGTCATGCACGTGATCAAAGAAAATGCTCGTGCAAAGTAACAGACCATATTTTTTTGACCCTGTTTGCTTCGTAGGTTAAATTTTCCTATGAAATATATTGTTGTTGAAGTTCAAGGGATGAAAATTGTACGTGAAAATGGAATAAAAATTCAAATTTTTATTGCTACCCACCAACATGCTAAAGTAGTGTACCGACAATTTGCTGATCTTCAACTCTAAAGGTTGGAGAAACCAGATTTGAATCAGACTATATCATGTTTAAACAATTAGTAGAAATGAGGACAACATTATCTTCCATGTTTCAGTCTTTAGTGGCAAAATTCAAAAGACAATTTGGATTAGAATTACCATTCTTGATGAGGCTTGATGTGATCAAGTCAATATTTTCTCTCCATAATGGAGCCACTTGTTGACTTTTTATGACTTTGGGATATTAATGTGACATTTTGGAGGGTGTCAACATTTTTTTGGAAATAACTCAAAATTTTATTAAGGAGTGGGGCCCCCTTTTTTCTGGCACCCTAAGGGATGAAATCAACAAAAGTTGGAATAAATGCCACTCATCTGTATTCTTTATCCTACACCCTGAACCTGGAGTACTGTGATGTACTTGGGGCTAAAAGGATTGACCCACACAATGAAAAGAGAAGTGACTGACCACACAAAGACAAGAGAAGCGACTGATAGTTTCAGGGAAACATTTTCTAAGATACGTCCTAATCCAATGGAATTCTCATAGCTAAAGAGCATGTTTGTTGAAACCTTCCAATAACCCCAGACTTCTATTTGGGATAGGAAGTCGTCTGAAGGTTTCTATAGTGGGATGCTCTAGATTCATGCTTGAGAAAAGCACTATGGACCTATGATAGTTTGTATTTAGGTACTTGATCTATTTTTTCTAACAGTGTAATCCAAGAGTAATATTTTGACTACATTCAATCTCAGATACAAAGACAGATTATAAGGTCCCTCCAATTTCATACCATGAAAGTGAAAATATAGATGTTGTTGGAGGAGAATGATCTTTGGCATTTGTAAATACCAAAGTTGAACGACCTACCAATCTATAAAGTTGACAAAAAAATAAAAAGAAGGTAGCCAAAACAAAGCAATTCATCCTAGACTCCATGAAGGATCCCACACATTATCAGTAAAACCATCACTAACGAGATGTTTGATGCTATCTTCACTATATATCAGGGTGAGAACATCAATTGAAATATGCTTCTAAGGATCAAGCTTAGAGCCACACAAATGAAAAAAATAGATACTGCAGCCACTTCTTTGATAAAAATTAATAAAATCTATGATCAATGTGCAACAACTTGAAAAGAGCTCAAGCATGAAGATTCAGTACACAGCCTTGAATGGGCTTTCATCTTCTTGGCAACCTTTTGTCTAAGGTGCCTATGCCCGAGAAATCTTTCCACCTTTGACTCTTGGGAAATTATGGGATGATTTTATCTAGGAAGATACAAACTACAGCAAGTTGCAGGTATAGAGAGGAAAGAGAAAAATTCTAACCCTCACTATAAATATATTGAATGTCAGAAAAAATAGGGGACCTAGTATAGCTCAGCAGGAGAGAAAGAGAATTCAAGTTCCTATAATCAATGGTAAGAAATTCCTGGGCCCTATCAAGTGTTTCATGTGTCAAGATTTTGACAAATATGCTTCTTAGTGTCCTGAGAAGAAGGGGAAGGGCAAGCATTACTTAGAAACTGCAGTAGAAGTGGACCCAGAAAGGCCAGTACTCGTTGATAAGTACATGGCAGATGCTTATGAGATTGATGTAGATTCTTTGACAGATTCTAAAGGTAATGTGGTCATTGGTTGTATCATGGATCACATTGAGCAAGTAGGTGTGCATTCTGGAGATTCATCTTATTCTATTCCTATAGAAACAGTGTCACCTACATTTTTTTCAATCATTAGATCATAGACATCTAAATTGGCAAAGCGGTTTGGCATCTGTGGACTGATGAATTGCCCATATGCAATCACACCTGCTGGTGAAGTTTACCTTCTGGAAGTAAATCCTAGACAATCACGAACAATATCTTTTGTCTCAAAGGCAATTGACCACCCCTTAGTAAAGTATGTTGCGCTTCTTATGTCAGGAAAATATCTTCGAGACTTTGGTTTTATACAGGAAGTTATTCCAAGTCACGTATTTGTCAAGGAAGCAGTCCTTCCATTTGAACATTTTCAACGCAGTGATGTGGTTCTTGGTCCTGAAATGTGAAGCACTGGAGAAGTGATGGGAATATACTTTAAATTTCCTATGACATCTGTCAAGGCACAAATTGCAGCAAATCAAAAATTGTCTCTTGTAGGCATGGTGTTTTGAAGTTTAAGTGATTTGACCAAACCAAGCCTCCCAACAATTGCAATTGGATTCATTGAACTTGGTTTTACAATTGTTGCAACAACTGGCACATCTAGTTTGTTGAAAATGGAAGGAATTCCAGTGGAAAGAGTTTTGAAACTCCATGAAGAGCGGCCACATGCAGATGACATGATTGCAAATGGTCAGATTTAGTTAATGGTGACTGCAAATTCAGGAGATGCATTAGATCAAATAGATGGGTGGAAGTTGAGACAAATGGCATTAGCTTATAAAATTGCTATCATAACCAAAGTTGTTAGAGCTTTAGCTTCTGTTCAGGTTATTAAGAGCATGAAGAAGGATTCGTTGAAGATGATACCATTACAAGATTTCTTCAATACTCAGGAATTAGAGGGAAAAACCAAGGAACTACATGCAACTTCTATATGTTGATGTTCCATGGTTCACATTTCTTTATGTTGGTGTAATAATAGATCCTTACGAACTCTGTTGGTGTTCTGTTAGAAGATTTTATGAAAAGGATATAACAGAATTTAATCGAATTTTCATCCAAAGTTATCAATGTAAATTGTCTCTATCTAATAATGGTGTAAGACTACTTTTTTAGAACTCTATTGTGGTGTTCTTCTGAGGCAAGATGAAAGGATTATAACAGGTTACATAAATCAATGATATTTCCATCCAAAATATGTCTTCACAAATTGGATGGGACAACAAAAGAACTAGATATAACTTCTTCTATTGGTAGTTGTGGTTTTCATGTGGTTTATGCATGTTTCTCTTTTGGTTGTGGACTGTGGTTATTTGCAATTTATAATCCACTATTTAGTTCTTACTGGAATTGTTTAGAAGACTGCATGGTCTCAAAACTGAATCCTTCATAATTCATTCCATGGCTCTTAAAAATGAAAAATATGCCACTATCACCAAACCCACATATATGTTATGTTATTTACAAATCAGCCTTGATGTGGGTCTGTTACATTTATGTCGTATCGACTTGGCATATATGTAAGTAAGAGCTCTTTCTTTGCCATGCATATTTTAAATCTCCAAGTAGCTCTTTTGGTTCATGAATTCCATTTTCCTGTGAATCATGCTGCTTGTTCTCATGCACCACCTGCACTTCTAGGCTGTATTTATTCAAGTATTTTTCACCTTAATTTCTTTCCATTTGCACATAGATTATGAATATGCCTAGTGCCACAGAGTTTCTGGAGAGAAGAAAACTGATTAAGCCAAGTTAAAAAATCAGCAAAGAATTCTAAGACTATTTATTCTTCATGGCTGCGTGTGTGATCAGGTTAAAATTATTCAAAGTAGCTAATTGTTATTTTTTTGACCCTGTTTGCTTCGTAGGTTAAATTTTCCTATGAAATATATTGTTGTTGAAGTTCAAGGGATGAAAATTGTACGTGAAAATGGAATAAAAATTCAAATTTTTATTGCTACCCACCAACATGCTAAAGTAGTGTACCGACAATTTGCTGATCTTCAACTCTAAAGGTTGGAGAAACCAGATTTGAATCAGACTATATCATGTTTAAACAATTAGTAGAAATGAGGACAACATTATCTTCCATGTTTCAGTCTTTAGTGGCAAAATTCAAAAGACAATTTGGATTAGAATTACCATTCTTGATGAGGCTTGATGTGATCAAGTCAATATTTTCTCTCCATAATGGAGCCACTTGTTGACTTTTTATGACTTTGGGAGTACACGTACATTTAAAGTCAACATTTGTTGGAAAAAAAGAACTAACATTTTCACTGAAATTTTTTCTCGCACCAAAGGGATGAATCATCAAAAGGATGAAAACAATGCCACTGAACAAATGCCACTCGTCTGTATTCTTTATCCTACACCTTGAACCTAGAGTACTGTGATGTACTTGCGTCTAAAAGGAGTGACCCACAAAATAAAAAGAGAAGTGACTGACCACACAAAGACAAGAGAATCGATTGATAGTCTCAGGGCAACATTTTCTAAGATACGTCCTAATCCAATGGAATTCTCATAAATAAAGAGCATGTTTGTTGAAACTATTAGAGTCGGTCTTTACATCCCTCCGTCAGAGATCATTTCTCTTATTTCATTTCATTTTTTTTAGGTGTCTCATTCAGCTCATTCATTTGCATTCCGTTAGGGGCATGCCATTATCTGATGGAAGGGTCTCTTCACTCATTTCCCTCATGATTGTACCTTCTGGGTTGGTCGAAATTTATCAAAATTCATTAAAGTTGATTTCAGTCATTTACAGTCATATATGGTCTTGTGGTCGAACAAGAGTCATTTGAGTTTCTATGTCTAGGCTTTGGTCTTCAGAATGTCAAATAATGCTCGCAGGCCTTGAGGATGTCTTCAATAAGTTTTCATTCCAAAATTTTCATCATCAATAATGCTCAAAGATGTTTCTTTTTCAAAACTCTGTTTTGAAAAAGAAATCGTCAAAATTTATTGTTTGTAATAAATATGTATTTTTAAAGTTTTCCATCATGAAGTACTCCAGGTGTAGCCCTAGTCATCCTTTTCCGAAATCCAATGCCACCATCCCTGCAAAAAATCAACCAAGAAGCCATCATTTCAGCCAAAAAATCAAATAGGAAACTTGAAAAACAGAGTTGTATTAAAAGTGAAAAAGTGCCAAGCCAAAACATTACAAAAATGGGTCTTTACAAAACAAAAATTAAATCCATCACTATAAGATATTTTCAATGTTTTGAAACATTCATTTGCATCCAAGAGATCAATTGAAGTCGACTTAAGCAGGTGAGAGGGTGAAAACTCTGGTTTTGAAGGCAGACTGTGTGCTTGGGTGTGCGCATGACGCAATAGAGGAAGGAGCGGCGCACAGAGCTGACACGGTGCACATAGCCATTTCTCACTGTGGAAATTTTCTCTGTCGCGGCACATCCAGGAGGCACGGCACACTGGGTGTGTGGACGGCGCACAAAGCCGACAGGCTTAATTTCATCACCGCTTCACCAAATTTCAAATCAACTCAGTTTTCTAATGATCCAAGTAAGTTTGTGAGCTTTGGATATGGATAGTAGCTGGTGTTTGGTGTAGTTTGAAAGAGAAATATAAGAATTTAAATGTCAAAATGATAAACCCTCTCAAAATGTCAAGATGCTCTTAGGGTTTGTATTTGAATTTTAAAGGGTGTGATTTTTGTGCCAAGAACTTCATAGCACATTCCCTATCACTGTCACAATATCATTGATATCCCTTGCCTATTCCTGTATAAAACAACTCATATCATTTGTTCTCACTTGCAATATCATTCAAATCCCTAAACCCTATCATTCCTTCTCCTTATTCCTCTCCCATATCATTTGCCGAAAATCCCCAATTCCCAACAGTCAAGTGACTGTTATTGCATTAAATTCACTTGGCAAATCCCCACTTTTCCCACTGTTCATATTTCCTCATTGTCCTTCACTCCCTATTTAGCACATTTGGCATTGAAAACAAAGACACTAAGTCCAATTTCTCATTTTCAACACACCAAGCATACACCTTGCTTTCAGCACCATGTCAGAGACAAATTCATCATATGAGCAAGGATATTAACAAGACAGTGACTCAACCACAGAGCTAAATGTACCGAGAAGGCCTCATAAAAGTGGCAAGCACGTCAGAGAAGAGCCCACTTCCTTGACTCAATTGCAGGCCTGCTCGCTTGCAATGGCATGCTTTCAGCAACAGTCATGTTTTCAGTATTGTGAGATGATTGCTCAGATTCAGCATCATCAGGAGTTGGTTCGCTTATTTGTCCTACATTTGCATGATGGTCATGTAAACCTTGCTGGAGTGAACTTCACCTTGACACCAGAAATCATTTCTCAGGCAACTGGGATACTGAATATAGGTGAAGAGTGGAATAAGAGATAGCAACTGGATAGAGCATATTATGAACCTTACATCAGGCTTGGCTATTAGAGGCGGCTCAGCAGGGTATTCCCATTCCGGTTTTTGAAGGATTCCTATGCGCCATTAATGAAACTCATCATCAGATACTTCAGCTGTGAGGGTCGGTTCTCATGCCTTTATGCATACCACATTAGAATTTTGATGCATTTCACGACAGTGAGACTGATGATGCTCCAGTGTGTGTTACATATCGGAGAGACCGCAAAGCCTTATTTGCAGCAGCATGACGAGTACTATCTCCACCAGGGGTGGAAGGGGTCTCGTTACCTTCATCAGCAGTGCGAGTACTATCTCCACATGGCATGGAAGGGGTCTCGCCTTCTACATCAGCACAGGTACAGGATAGAGGCAAGAGGCCTATGCACAATGAGGGCCCTTCAGGAGGCCAAGACACTGATTTTACACTCATTTATGTTGATTTGAGTTCTCCTAGCTCAAAGATGAGACAGACCATCCAGAAACAGAAAGCTGAGATCGACACATTGACCGTGAAGTTGCAGAGATCTCAGTGGATTATAAATTATTTGGAGCAGCGGAATAAACAACTGGAGGATCAACAAACACTCACGGAGTTGCAGAGAATCCGTGAAGATCGGGAATTGGCCCGAAAGAGACCAGGTGACATGAGACCTTTTGAGCGGCAGATTTGGCTTGAGAGAGTCAACATCCATCTTGAGAAGCTATTGGCGAAGGCTAATAAGGACAAAGACATGCTCAGGCACATGAAGAACCACTATTGGGCCCGCACACATGTTTGTAGAGCTAGGATGAAGATCCTGAAGGCAAGGCTGAGGAGAGCACTGAAACGTTGGAAAAGGCCTGATCCACTCCAAATATTGGCTGAAGAATATTTGGATGAGCATGGCACATGATGGGGGACCCTCACTCCAAATTTCAGCAAATTTGGAGTAAATTTGTCATTTTTGAAATTTTGGTCACAAAACAGGTTTTTCTGCCAGACGCGTCGCGCCACTTGGCACGCGCTTATGATTGGGAAATATTCTGGAGGAAAAATTGATATTTTTGAGTTTTTTATGGTAAATTGTGCATGCTCAGGAATGGCTGAGAGATTTCATCAAGTTCTGGGTGCTTTAAAAGGTCAAAAACACTCCAAAAATGGCATTTCTGCCACTTTTTGCACCAGCAGGAACTAGTCTTGGGAGATTGCAGTTTTTGAGGGGAAAATGACATCCAAATCGAAAAATTATACTTGTATTGGATAGTATACAGACAGGGCTTTCCAACAAGCTATCATGAGCTCAATTTGGACTTCAGGAAGTGCCTCAAAAACAGGCTCAAAGTGGCGTGGCGCATAGGGAAATTTGGCTCCATTTTCACTCATCAGCTCATAAATTCGCCCAGTTTTGACTAGTTTTACTTTTTGATGAAACAATTGATCTATCTTGATGTAATTTGATGGATATGATGTAATTTTGGCTCATATTTACTTGTTCTAGAGGATTCATTCACTAAAAAGTGAAAATTAAATGAATGAATCAGTTTCCTTCCTTATAGAGGCAAGTTGTTTGATTGCCTAGATTTCAGTTCCTTGTTTAGAATTGGTTGAAACAGCTCCTAGAAGGATAAGATAAACCCCTAGAGGCATGGGAAGGGGTTAGGATGGTCTATATCATGTATTTTATGAGAAATTTTCAGGGTTGGACTCTTGGGAAAAGTGTGGCACCTCATTGTATATTCATTTCATCTTTTTGGCAAACGAAAGACCAGAGTTTTGCAGCACTTGTTGGGATCCTTCTGGCTCTGAGTTTTGATGATGTTTTTCTCCATGTAATTGTAAGTTTATTAATGTTTTATTTATTCCATTTCCCTTCTCTTTGCTTCTGAAATTAAACAAATGAGTAACTAAGGTAGAATTCATTAGTTGGCTGGTGCTCTGCCTTAAAATTTTGTTTAGTTTTATATGTCTTCATTAGTTTGAAGAGGATCCTTGCACCCTATTTCCCTCTTAAGCTCCTCAACAGTCTTTTCTATCCATTCAATTAATTTAAGACATCAAATCCATTGCCTTCCTCGCCCCAACTTGAACTCTGCAAGAATTTGGCCTCATCCGTAAGCCCAAAATTGCCTTTCCCTTTTTTCCAACAAAACCCCAAAAAATCAAAACAAATCCTCCTATTTGTATATCTAGCCTAAGATCAGTTGTTGTTTCAGTCATCTCAAGCCCCATTGAATACTTTTCGCTGAGATTGACCCGGAGAGAGCCCTCTCCTGTTCTGGTAGGGCTAGCTACCAGACTGAGCGTGGTTTGGTGTTATCTTGTCTCTGCCTTCCTTCAGCCTGAGGTGGATTTAGGCAATAACATAGTGGCGACCATACTGGGGAAGAAATGGTTTACTTGTTAGTGTTATTTGTTTCATAAGCTATAGACGAAGCCTGAAGTTATGCCAGGTAGCCTTCGAAACGCTTTTGCTTTCCATTAGCGGAAGTAGATAAACGTTGCTTTAGTCAATCTCTGGTATAGCTTGTGAACGTGACACTTGACTTGTGAATTACCCCAGTATATCAAATCATCTAGACTTTTGGGTGATTGAGTCTAGAATTTGATAGGCTGAAATAAATCGGTTGTGTCCTGATTTTTGAATAGATCAACACACTGGCTTCCAGAAGACATACTAGAGCAAATCCAGATCCTGATCCACCTCCAATGTATGAGTATTCCAATCTGATTCCAAGAATTCTCCATCGAGAAAGTCCCGTGATCCCTTTGTTTAAATCTCATTCATGCCCTACTGTATTTGAATTCCTTGAAGATATTGAGTTTGATGATCAATTTGAATTGTCGTTGTTTGAAACTAAGTCTGAAAGTGCTACTGGTTCTACTATCATAAATACCGAGTTTATCAAGTATCTTGAGGTTGAACAAGCTAATAGATCTATTGATAGTTACATCTTGAACATTCAAAACTCCATTGTGGCAACGAATATCCCTAAATTCATAGAGTCTGCATCTAAAACTCTTGGTCCATCAGCAGTTACTTCTGATTCACAAGTTCACACTGAGCCTTCTTTTATTCCTACCATCCCCATACAACCATCTATATCTAATCAGCAATCTGCAGTATTTTCTCCTCCATCCCCACCACATACACCTCGTACATCTACTGCTCCTAATCCACCTATTTCTCCAAGACAAATTATAAATCCACCAAGAACAATGGCTGCTAGATTCGCACCTCTTGTCTTGCCCCAGAATTTGGATCCCATGCCCGCTGATTATCAGAGTGAAATCCCTTTGTTTGATGGTACTCCTCAAAGTGTGCCCGCTCAGCAGCATATTGATAGAATGACAGAATTTTTTGATCTCCATGAATTGATGAAGAGAATGTCCCCATGAGGCTGTTTGTGTAAACTTTTGGAGGTGAGGTGCACAAGTGGTTCGGAGCATTGCAGCCTAGAAGTGTTGCTACATTGGCCGAGCTTCAGAGACAGTTTCTAGATCGGTGGGAAATAAAGAAAGATCCACTTCAAATCACTTCTGAATATACCAAGATCAAGAGCAATGCTGGTGAGTCTGTCGAAGACTATATTATCATATTTAATGCGGTTTATAATGCAATTCCTGATGATTTGAGGCCATCTAAGAAATCATCTTTGCTTAAGTTTCCAGATGGTTTTAATCTAGAGATGGCCTATTCATTATGAGACAGAGATCCGCCCACTTTGGAGGACATGCAGAAAATTGCCGTTAGTGTTGAAGCTAATTTGAATGACAAGAGAGCTAGATTGAGAGCTGAGAAGAAAGTCATAATAAAGGAAGATTCTTCTACTTCTATAGCAGATCAGCTACTTCGTAAAGTGGAAAGAATGATTGAAAAGCTCATGCTTGATAAGCCCGAACCGCAGATTCGAAATCACAAATTTCGTGGTCAGCAACAGCCCCAATTCAGGATCAAACAACGAGAGCAGTGAGCACAAGAAGCAGCAGTCCAGCAGCAAGTAAAGACACCTCTTCAGCAGAATTTTGTTGGTCAAGATTTAGATGACGAAGATGATGTAGTAGGGGAGGAAAAACGGGCCAGCTTCCAGATGATTTTGCTCAATACATTACTCTTAACATAGAGGAGTATGAAGAAATTTATTAAAAAGAGAGACAGGACGAGACTCGCCACCACGGCAGGCTCGAGGAAGAGCTTATGAGTGCCGAGTAATACATGAATGCCTTGTCACCAACAGACAATATTCTTGTAGCCAGAGACGTGCTCGCTAACCAATCCAAAAGAGAAAGGAAGTTTCTGCACACTTAAAACGATTCGTTCGTTGCACAAAAGAAAAGAAGAGACATGATCCCACCGCCACCGCCAAGTAATCATCAAAGAGAAAACTAAACTCACCAATTACATCGAGGAGAAGGTCGAGAGAAGAAAGATGTTCCAGCCAAAGAGATCGAAAATAATTCAGCCTTTAGTTTGGAGAATGAGATTTCTAAATTAAAGGTATCCATTCCCTTGACTGAACTAATGAAGAACAATAGTTATAGAGGTCAAGTTTCCAAAATTTTGAATTTCGATCCTATGTCTGATATGGTGAATATTGAAGATGATCAACCTAAACTGATTTTCGGACCAGCTTTAGATGGTGAGTCTCCAGATAGCGAAGTGCCTCCTTTTTATATCAGTCTTCGATTGCATGAGTTTTTATTGCATAATGCCATGTTCGATTCCGATGCTTCCCATAATATTATGCTGAAAGAAATCATGGAGAAGTTGGGTTTAGACATCACAAGGAAGTACCATGATCTCTATTCATTTGATTCTAGCAGAGTGAGATGTATTTGGCTCATTAAAGACTTGGTTGTCAGCCTGGATCAGATTCCCACAAAGAATGTTTTGATGGATGTAGTTGTGGCAGACATTCCTCCCAGGTTTGGTATGTTGCTTTCCAGATCTCGGGGAGAAAAATTGAAAGGGAATTTACAATTAGATTTCTCCTATGCAACGATTCCTGTGTTTGGTCAAATGAGAAAGTTGTACCGGGAACAAAAAATTAAGTATATGATTACAACCAAGGAGAAATTGGTTAATCATCTGATTAATTATGTACATACATATTTAGAGTCTTTTGTTTTGTTTGTTGATAGTTTCAATGATGTAGATAGTCAGTTAGTTCAAGCAGAAGATATTCTAGAGATTACCGAGAATTTCAGAGAATTTTTGCAGAAAAAAGGCAAAAACTGGAAAGCACAGTTGAGCAATCAGCTAAAGATAGTGGACAGCAAGCAGAAAAAACAGAGCTAGCACAATTTCAGCACTTAGAAGATGATGAAGAGGGTCTATGGACCATGGATTTCGATGGTGCAGTGGGAAATGATGGTGCTGGAATTGGTATTTGGGTACGCAGTCCTTTTTCCGCTCCAAACAAGGTGCCTAGTAATGTACGGGTATGTTCTTACAAGTTAGCATTCGATTGTTCGAACAATGAGGCTGAGTACGAAGCTCTGATTGCTGGCCTAAAAATTCTTAGAAAGCTGAATGCTAAGAGAATTTCAGTCTATGGCGACTCCGAGTTGGTGATTAAGCAAGTGAAGGGTGAATACCAAACGAAGCATCCCCGAATGCGGGCTTACCAAAATGTTGTTCTTTATATTTTGAAGTTGTTTTCAGATTACACCTTGACTTGTATTCCTCGCATTCAAAATGGAATTGCAGATGCACTTGCTAAGGCAGCAAGTAATTTGAAGATCCCAATGAATTCAAGTAATAAGTTCGAAATCCATGTGAAGCACTGTCCTACCATCCCGGATAATCAAAGATGTTGGCAAGTTTTCCAAGATGATGATGAGATTAATGATTTTCTGCAAAATAAAGGTAAGTTCAGAGATACCTCAATTGATGTAGAATATGATGATGGTGAAGCTGATGTTCAAGTCAATCAAATGGAAGTGTTACAGCTAAAAGATAATGTTATTCCTAAAGGCTTGATACCTTTAGAAGAGCTCTTTAATTAGGATGATGTAGCTAAAAAACCAACCTTGCAGCCAACTGAAAAGGGAGGGGAAGATGTAAACATCGGAACAGCTGAGAATCCAAAGATGGTGAAATTTTCAAAGGCATTGCCACTAGAGGTAAACGCTAAATATATCAGTTTATTGTCCTCTATTGCTGATGTGTTTGCTTGGGATTACTCAGAATTGAAGACATGATATGAATATAATTCAGCACACCATTCTAATCAAGCCTATTCAGAAGCCTTTCAGACAGAAGTTAAGAAGAATCAATCTGAAGTTGCTGCCATCGATTGAGAAGGAGGTAAATAGGTTGTACAAGGCTGGAATTATTGTTCCCATCAGATTTTCTGATTGGATTTCCAATTTGGTGCCCGATCTCAAAAAGAAAGGTGAGATCCGTTTGTGTATTGATTTCAGAAATTTGAACAAGGTGTCATTGAAGGGCAATTATCCATTGCCTAAGATGGATCATATACTTTAGTGAGTAGTTGGAGCATCTTGTATGTCACTACTCGATGGTTATTCTGGATATAACCAAATTCTAGTCCATGAGGACGACCGAGACAAAACAGCGTTCACCACTCCGTAGGGGACATTCCACTATGCCAAGATGCCATTCGGTTTAAAGAATGCTGGTGCGACATTTCAGCGGGCGATGGACATGGCTTTTGCGAATGAGAAGGATGTTTTTCTTGTTATATACCTTGATGATTTGACAGTCTTTTCCAATTTAGACGAAGAGCATATGTATCACTTGAAAGTTGTCTTTCAAAAGTGCAGAAAATATGGTGTGTCTCTTAATCCGAAGAAGAGCTTGTTTGCCATGGATGAGGGCAAACTACTTGGTCACATTATTTCAAAAGATGGCATTTGTATTGACCCAACACGTGTAGAAGCAATTCAACAAATTGACCCTCCCAGGAACAAGAAGGAGATTCAGTCTTTTAATGGTAACATGAAATTTTTACGCTGCTTTGTCCCTAACCTTGCTGAACATCTTAGAGAGATTACAAATATGCTTAAAAAGGACAGCCAAGTGAAGTGGACTGAAGAGGCAGTAAAGTCCTTTAATTTAGTAAAGTTGGCACTATCTTCAGCACCGGTGTTAATCAACCCCGATTACACCCAAGATTTTATTTTGTTTTCATTTGCTTCGGAGCATACCATGGCGGTTGTGTTAATGTTGAAAAGAGATGAGCATGAGAAGCCAATAGATTTTTTCAGTCGGACTATAAGAGATGCAGCCTTGAAATATAACATCATTGAGAAGCAAGCTCTGGCACTGGTAAAGGAATTAAAGGATTTCCGGGTATACATTCTGCATTCTCATATTTTAGCTTATGTTCCTAACGCTGCTGTGAAAGATGTTTTAGTACAAACTGATCCGGAAGGAAGACGAGGTAAGTGGATTGCAGCATTGCTGGAGCATGCTGTAGAGATAAAACCCACGAAGCTTATCAAAGGACAGGGGCTGGCAAAGCTTATAGATGAATCGAATTTGCACGCTTTAGACATAAATATGATTGCTACTATGTCTGATGAGGATGAGGAAAATTCGCCACTTCAGGTATCGGAAATTTTTGTTGCTTCTCCGTGGTATTCAGATATTGTGTATGTTCTTCAAAATTTGTCACCACTGCTCGAAATGACTAAAAACAAAGGTAGGAATCTGAAATTGAAGGCTGCAAAATATTGTATTTTGAATTCTGCACTTTATTGGAAAGATCCTGGTGGTGTTTTGTTGAATTGTTTGGTGGAAGAAGAAGTAAAGCGGGTTATGGAGGATTTCCATAAAGGAAATTGTGGCGGTCACTTGTTTTGGAAAACAACAGCCAATAAGATTTTGAGAGCGGGATACTATTGGCTGACATTGTTTGTTGATGTGTATAAAACTGTCAAGAGCTGTCACGAATGTCAAATTTTTGAAGGAAGGCAGAAATTACAGCCATTGCCACTTAAGCCTATTGAGGTAAGCGCCACTTTTCAGCAGTGGGGTTTGTATTTCATTGGGGAGATCCATCCTCCTTCTTTAGCTCAACATAGGTGGATCCTCACGGCGACAGATTATTTCACGAAATGGATTGAAGCAGTTCCCACCAGGCAAGCTACGGATGCGGTAATCATTTCTTTCCTTGAGAACAACATTTTGTCTCGCTTTGGTTGCCCGAATAAGATAATCACTAATAACGCAGTGGCTTTCAAATCAAGAAAGATGATTGATTTTTGTGACAAATATCATATTACTTTGGGACATTCAACCGCCTATCATCCGCAAGGCAACGGATTGGTGGAATCTTCCAACAAATCTTTGGTTAACATCATTAAAAAGTTGTTGGAAATCAATAAGAAAGGTTGGCATAAAAATTTAGTAAATGCACTTTGGGCGGACCGAGTAAGTTAGAAAAAAATCCATTGGTATGTCTCCTTTTGAGTTGGTATATGGAGTAGACATAGTGTTTCCTACCTCCCTTCCTGTTCTGGTGGTCAAACTTCTTCAAGAAGCTGGCAGTGAAGAAAGTCATATGCAGAGAAGAATAAATCAGATAATTCATTTGCAGAAAACGAGAGATGAAGTTTTCCAAAATACATTTAAGCTGCATGAGAGAATCAAGAAAATCTATGATAGGAAAGCAAAGGCAGACAAGTTCCAATCGGAGGAAGTAGTGTTGAAGTGGAATGCTAGAAATGACGACAAAGGTAAGCAGAGTAAGTTTGAAAATCTGTAGAAGGGTCCCTTTAAGATTGTTGCATGTCATGGTCATAATTCATTTCTTCTTAAGGAGATGAATGGTGAATATTGTCCAGGAGGGCCGGTCAATGGTTGGCTGCTCAAGCGGTACCATTTCTAAGCTGTTTTCTGTTGTTTACATTGCCATTGTACATACCGTTTTATTTCAGTTTTATTGGAAGTGTGTGCTATGGTCTTTCTTTAGTCTGGGGCCAAAAGTGAAGGCTATAATTCTGAAGAAGGATTTCAGCTTTGGTTTCATTTTGTCAAGTCAGCTTTTAGTCATTTGAGTTGTAAAATTGAGTCATTTTGAGTCAAGTTTCAGTCAATAAATTGAGTCATCAGACTTTTGTTGATTTGTCAAAATAATGGACTCCATAGCCCAATGGATGAAGGCATTGCCTACTCTCCCAGAGATCTACTATTCTTGGCACCTCCCAGGAGCTACCATCCCCATTGGAGCCAATGTTAGAGTTGATCTTTACATCCCTCCGTCAGAGATCATTTCTCTTATTGCATTTCATTTTTTTTTAGGTGTCGCATTCAACTCATTCATTTGTATTCCGTTAGGGGCATGCCATTATCTGACGGAAGGGTCTCTTCACTCGTTTCTCTCATGATTGTACCTACTGGGTTGGTCAAAATTTATCAAAATTCATTAAAGTTGATTTCAGTCATTTACAGTCATAGATGGTCTTGTGGTCGAACAAGAGTCATTTCAGTTTCTAGGTCTAGGATTTGGTCTTCAGAATTTCAAATAATGCCTGCAGGCCTTGAGCATGTCTTCAATAAGTTTTCATTCCAAAATTTTCATCATCAGTAACGCTCAAAGATGTTTCTTCTTCAAAACTCTGTTTCGAAAAAGAAATCGTCAAAATTTATTGTTTGTAATAAATATGTATTTTAAAAGTTTTCCATCATGAATTACTCCAGGTGTAGCCCTGGTCATCCTTTGCCGAAATCCAATGCCACCATCCCTACAAAAAATCAACCAAGAAGCCATTGTTTCAGCCAAAAAATCAAAGAGGAAACTTGAAAAACAGAGTTGTATTAAAAGTGAAAAAGTGCCAAGCCAAAACATTACAAAAATGGGTCTTTACAAAACAATATTTAAATCCATCACTATAATATATTTTCATTGTTTTGAAACATCCATTTTCATCCAAGAGATCAATTGAAGTCGACTTAAGCAGGTGAGAGGGCGAAAACTCTGGTTTTGAAGGCAGACTGTGTGCTTGGGTGTGCACGTGGTGCATTGGAGGAAGGTGCGGCGCACAGAGCCAACGCGGCGCACATAGCCATTTCTCACTGTGGAAATTTTCTCTGTCGCGGCACATCCAGGAGGCGTGGCGCACTGGGTGTACACGCGGCGCACAGAGCCGACAGGCTTAATTTCATCACAGCTTCACCAAATTTCAAATCAACTCAGTTTTCTAATGATCCAAGTAAGTTTGTGAGCTTTGGCTATGGATAGTAGCTAGTGTTTGGTGTAGTTTGAAAGTGAAATATAAGAATTTAAATGTCAAAATGATAAACCCTCTCAGAATGTCAAGATGCTCTTAGGGTTTGTATTTGAATTTTAAAGGGTGTGATTTTTGTGCCAAGAACTTCATAGCACATTCCCTATCACTGTCACAATATCATTCATATCCCTTCCCTATTCCTCTATAAAACAACTCATATCATTTGCTCTCACTTGCAATATCATTCAAATCCCTAAACCCTATCTTTCCTTCTCCTTATTCCTCTCCCATATCATTTGCCGAAAATCCCCAATTCCCAACAGTCAAGTGACTGTTATTGCATTAAATTCACTTGGAAAATCCCCACTTTTCCCACTATTCATATTTCTTCATTGTCCCTCACTCCCTATTTAGCACATTTGGCATTGAAAACAAAGACACTAAGTCCAATTTCTCATTTTCACCACACCAAGCATATACCTTTCTTTTAGCACCATGTCAGAGACAAATTCATCATATGAGAAAGGATATGAACAAGACAGTGACTCAACCACAGAGCTAAATGTACTGAGAAGGCCTTATAAAAGTGGCAAGCACGTCAGAAAAGAGCCCACTTCCTTGACTCAATTGTAGGCTTGCCCGCTTGCAATGGCATGCTTTCAGCAACAGTCATGTTTTCAGTATTGTGAGATGATTGCTCAAATTCAGCATCATCAGGAGTTGGTTCACTTATTTGTCTTACATTTGCATGATGGTCATGTAAACCTTGCTAGAGTGAACTTCACCTTGACACCAGAAATCATTTCTCAGGCAACTGGGATACCGAATATAGGTGAAGAGTGGAATAAGAGACAGTAGCTGGATAGAGCATATTATGAACCTTACATTAGGCTTGGCTATTTGAGGCAGCTCAGCAGGGTATTCCCATTTCGGTTTCTGAAGGAGTCCTATGCACCATTGATGAAACTCATCATCAAATACTTCAGCTGTGAGGGCCGGTTCTCACGCCTTTATGCATACCACATATACCACATCAAACTTTTCATGCATTTCACGAGAGTGAGACTGATGAGTATTCCATATTTCATGTGTCGAAACATAGAGTGGATGACTACCCTTGTGCAGAAGAAGACTCCAGAGCAGCAGCATAACAGCATTTATCAGTATGCGCTCATAAAGATCATTGTGATACATCAGCTTGGATTGTAGGGCATTGCATGGGAGGAGTTCATTTCCTGTGATTTCTTTATAGCCCCTCAGCCTCCTCCCGAGATTGTTCATGATGCAGGAGAGCCTTCACATCAGTTTGAGGTTCCCGAGATAGAGCCTATCAGTGCTCCAGTGTGTGTTACATATCAGAGAGGCCCTAGAGCCTTATTTGCAGCAGCACGACGAGTACTATCTCCACTAGGGGTGGAAGGGGTCTCATAACCTTCATCAGCAGTGCGAGTACTATCTCCACATGGCGTGAAAGGGGTGTTGCCTTCTACATCAGCACAGGTACAGGACAGAGGCAAGAGGCCTATGCATGATGAGGGCCCTTCAGGAGGCCAAGACACTGATTTTACACTCATTGATGTTGATTTGAGTTCTCCTAGCTCAAAGATGAGAGAGACCATCCAGGAACAAAAAGCTGAGATTGAAACATTGAACGTGAAGTTTCATAGAGCTCAGTGGATTATAAATTATTTGAAGTAGCGGAATAAACAACTAGAGGATCAGCTGACACTCACGGAGTTGCAGAGAATCCATGAAGATCGGGAATTGGCCCGAAAGAGACTAGGTGACATGACACCTTTTGAGTAGTAGATTTGGCTTAAGAGAGTCAACATCCATCTTGAGAAGCTATTGGCGAAGGCTAATAGGGACAAAAACATGCTCAGGAACATGAAGAACCACTATTGGGTCGGCACACACATTTGCAGAGCTAGGATGAAGATCTTGAAGGCAAGGCTGAGGAGAGCACTGAAACGTCAGAAAAGGCCTGATCCACTCCAAATCTTGGCCGAAGCTTCTTTGGCTGAGCATGGCACATGATGGGTGACCTTCACTCCAAATTTCAGCAAATTTTGAGTAAATTTTGTCATTTTTGAAATTTTGGTCACAAAACAGGTTTTTATGCCCGACACGTCGCGCCACTTGGCGCGCTCTTACGATTGGGACATATTCTGGAGGAAAACTTGATATTTTTGAGTTTTTTATGGTAAATTATGCATGCTCAAGAATGGCTGAGAGATTTCATCAAGTTCTGGGTCGTTTAAAAGGTCAAAAACACTCTAATAATGGCCTTTCTGCCACTTTTTGCACCAGCAGGAACCAGTCTTGGGAGATTGCAGTTTTGGAGGGGCAAATGACATCCAAATCCAAAAATTCCACTTGGGTTGGATAGTAGATAGATAGGGATTTACAACAAGCTATCATGAGCTCAATTTAGACTTCAGGAAGTGCCTTAAAAATAGGGTCAAAGTGGCGGGGCACATTGAGTTTTTTGGCGCGACGCATAGGGAAATTTGGCTCCATTTTCACTCATCAGCTCAGAAATTCGCGCAGTTTTGACTAGTTTTACTTTTTGATGTAACTATTGATCTATATTGATGTAATTTGATGGCTATGATGTAATTTTGGCTCATATTTAATTTTTCTAGAGGATTCATTCACTAAAAAGTGAAAATTAAATGAATGAATCAGTCTCCTTCCTTATAGAGGCAAGTTGTTTGATTGCCTAGACTTCAGTTCCTTGTTTAGAATTGGTTGAAACAGCTCCTAGAAGGATGAGCTCGACCCCTAGAGGCATGGGAAGGGGTTAGGATGGTCTATATCATGTATTTTCTGAGACATTTTTAGGGTTGGACTCTTGGGAAAAGTTTGGCACCTCATTGTATATTCATTTCATCTTTTTGGCAAAGGAAAGACCAGAGTTTTGCAGCACTTGTTGGGATCCTTCTGGCTCTAAGTTTTGATGATGTTTTTCTCCATGTAATTTTAATTTCATTAATGTTTTATGTATGCCATTTCCCTTCTCTTTGCTTTTGAAATTAAACAAATGAGTAACTAAGGTAGAATTCATTAGTTGGCTGGTGCTCTGCCTTAAACTTTTGTTTAGTTTTATATGTATTCGTTAGTTTGAAGAGGATCCTTGCACCCACCTGCCCTCTTCAGCTCCTCAACAGTCTTTTCTATCCATTCAATTAATTTAAGACATCAAAGACATTGCCTTCCTCGCCCCAACTTGAACTCTGCAAGAATTTGGCCTCATCCCCAAGCCCAAAATTGCCTTTCCCTTTTTTCCAACAAAACCCCAAAAAATCAAAACAAATCCTCCTATTTGCATATCTAGCCTAAGATCAGTTGTTGTTTCAGTCATCTCAAGCCCCACTGAATACTTTCCGCTAAGATTGACCTGGAGAGAGCCCTCTCCTGTTCTGGTAGGGCTAGCTACCAGACTGAGTGTGGTTTGGTGTTATCCTGTCTTTGCCTTCCTTTAGCCTGAGGTGGATTTAGGCAATAACATAGTGGCGCCCATACTGGGGAAGAAATGGTTTGCTTGTTAGTGTTATTTGTTTCATAAGCTACAGACGGAGCCTGAAGTTATGCCAGGTAGCCTTCGAAACGCTTTTGCTTTGCATTAGCGGAAGTAGATAAACGCTGCTTTAGTCAATCTCTGGTATAGCTTGTGAACGTGACACTTGACTTGTGAATTACCCCAGTATATCAAATCATTTTGGACTTTTGGGTGATTGAGTCTAGAATTTGATAGGCTGAAATAAATCGGTTGTGTCCCTTTGATTTTTGAATATATCAACACACTGGCTTCTAGAAGACATACTAGAGCAAATCTCGATCCTAATCCACCTCCAGTGTATGAGAATCCCAATCTGATTCCAAGAATTCTCCGTCGAGAAAGTCCCGTGATCCCTTTGTTTAAATCTCATTCATGCCCTATTGTATTTGAATTCCTTGAAGATATTGAGTTTGATGATCAATTCGAATTGTCGTTGTTTGAAACTAAGTCTGAAAGTGCTACTGGTTCTACTGTCATAAATCCTGAGTTTATCAAGTATCTTGAGGTTGAACAAGCTAATAGATCCATTGATAGTTACATCTTGAACATTCAAAACTCCATTGTGGCAACGAATATCCCTAAATTCATAGATTCCGCATCTGAAACTCTTGGTCCATCAGTAGTTACTTCTGATTCACAAGTTCACGCTGAGCCTTCTTTTATTCCTACCATCCCCGTACAACCATCTATATTTGATCAACAATCCGCAGTATTTTCTCCTCCATCCCCACCACATAAACCTCATACATCTATTGCTCCTACTCCATCTGTTTCTCCAAGACAGATTATAAATCCACCAAGAACAATGGCTGCTAGATTCGCACCTCTTGTCTTGCCCCAGAATTTGGATCCCATGCCCGTTGATTATCAGAGTAAAATCCATTTGTTTGATGGTACTCTTCAAAGTGTGCCTACTCAGCAGCATATTGATAGAATGACAAAATTTTTTGATCTCCATGAAATTGATGAAGAGAATGTCACCATGAGGTTGTTTGTGCAAACTTTTGGAGGTGAGGTGCCCAAGTGGTTCAGAGCTTTGCAGCCCAGAAGTGTTGCTACATTGGCTGAGCTTCAAAGACAGTTTCTAGATCGGTGGGAAATAAAGAAAGATCCACTTCAAATCACTTCTGAATATACCAAGATCAAGCGCAATGTTGGTGAGTCCGTCCAAGACTATATTATCATATTTAATGCAGTTTATAATGCAATTCCTGATGATTTGAGGCCATCTAAGAAATCATATTTGCTTAAGTTTCTGGATGGTTTTGATCTGGAGATGGCCTATTCATTATGAGACAGAGATCCGCCCACTTTGGAGGACATGCAGAAAATTGCCGTTAGTGTTGAAGCTAATTTGAATGATAGGAGAGCTAGATTGAGAGCTGAGAAGAAAGTCGTAATAAAGGAAGAAGCTTCTACATCTACATCAGATTAGCTACTTTGTAAAGTGGAAAGAATGATTGAAAAGCTCACGCTTGATAAGCCTGAACTGCAGATTCAAAATCCCAACTTCCGTGGTCAACAGCAGCCCCAATTCAGGATCAAACAACGAGAGCAGCGAGCACAAGAAGCAGCAGTCCAGCAGCAAGTAAAGACACCTCTTCAGCAGAATTTTGTTGGTCAGGATTCAGATGATGAAGATGATGTAGTACGAGAGGAAAATCACTTCTTTACTCCTGATGATTTGCCCATTTATATTACCGAAGATGAGGAGTATGCAGAAAGTTCAGTGGTACAAAGAGATGAGGATTTTATCTTGGCCAATGATGCAGCTCTTGAGGAAGAGTCGGATGAGTATCAGAGAGGTTATATGAATGCCTTGTTAGCCCAGTGGAAGCAATATTCTCTTAGAAACAGAGACGTGCCTGTCAATCCAATCCAAAAGAGAAAGGAAGTTTTAGCACCTAAAAATGATTTACCTGTTGCACAAAAGAAAGCAAAGGAGATAGTTGATCCCGCTGCCACCAAGTCATCATCAGCAAAAAAATTAAATCAGCCAATTACATCGAGGGAGAAGGCTGAAAAGAAAGATGTTCCAGCCAAAGAGATTGAAAAGGCTTTAGCCTTTAGCTTGGAGAATGAGATTTCTAAATTAAAGGTATCCATTCACTTTACTGAAATAATGAAGAACAACAGTTATAGAGGTCAAGTGTATAAAATTTTGAATTTCGATCCTATGTCTGATATGGTGAATATTGAAGATGATCAACCTGAACTGATATTTGGACCATCTTTAGATGGTGAGTCTCTAGATAGCGAAGTGCCTCCTTTTTATATCAGTCTTCGATTGCATGAGTTTGTATTGCATAATGCTATGTTTGATTTCGGTGCTTCCCATAATCTTATGCCGAAAGAAATCATGGAGAAGTTGGGTTTAGAAATCACCAGGAAGTACCATGATCTTTATTCATTTGATTCTAGTAGAGTGAGATGTATTGGGCTCATTAAAGACTTGGTTGTAAGTTTGGATCAGATTCCTACAAAGAATGTTTTGATGGACGTAGTTGTGGCAAACATTCCTCCCAGATTTGGTATGCTACTTTCTAGATCTTGGGGAGAAAAATTGAAAGGGACATTACAATTATATTTCTCCTATGCAACGATTCCCGTGTTTGGCCAAATGAGAAAGTTGTACCCGGAACAAAAAATGAAGTACATGATTACAACCAAGGAGAAACCTGTTAATCATTCGATTAATTATGTACATACAGATTTAGAGTCTTTTGTTTTGTTTGCCAATAGTTTCAATGATGTAGATAGTTAGTTAGTTCAAGTAGAAGATATTACAAATATTACTGAGAATTTCAGAGAAGTTTTGCAGAAAGAAAGGCAAAAACCGGAAAGCACAGTTGAGCAATCAACCAAAGATAGTGGACAGCAAGCAGAAAAAACAGAGCTAGCACAATTTCAGCACTTAGAAGATGATGAAGAGGGTCTATGGACCATGGATTTCGATGGTGCAGTCGGGAGTGATGGTGCTGGAATTGGTATTTGGGTACGCAGTCCTTTTTCCGCTCCAAACAAGGTACCAAGCAATGTACGGGTATGTTCTTACAAATTAGCATTCGATTGTTCAAACAATGAGGCTAAGTATGAAGCTGTGATTGCTGGCCTAAAAATTATTAGAAAGCTGAATGCTAAGAGAATTGAAGTTTATGGCAACTCCGAATTGGTGATTAAGCAAGTGAAGGGTGAATACCAAATGAAGCATCCTCGAATGTGGGCTTACCGAAACGCTGTCCTTGATATTTTGAAGCAGTTTTCATATTATACCTTGACTTGTATTCCTCGCATTCAAAATGGAATTACAGATGCACTTGCTAAGGCGGAAATTAATTTGAAGATCCCAATGAATTCAAGTAATAAGTTTGAAATCCATGTGAAGCACCATCCTATCGTCCCGAATAATCAAAGATGTTGGCAAGTTTTCCAAGATGATGATGAGATTAATGATTTTCTTTAAAATAAAGGTAAGTTCAGAGACACCTGAATTGATGTAGAATATGATGATGGTGAAGCTGATGTTCAAGTCAATCAAATGGAAGTGTTACAGCTGAAAGATAATGTTATTCCTAAAGGCTTGATACCTTTAGAAGAGCTCTTTGATCAGGATGATGTAACTAAAAGACCAACCTTGCGGCCAACTGAAAAGGGAGTGGAAGATGTAAACATCGGAACAACTGAGAATCAAAATATGGTGAAATTGTCAAAGGCATTGCCACCGGAGGTAAAGGCTAAATATATCAGTTTATTGTCCTCTTTTGCTGATGTGTTTGCTTGGGATTACTCAGACTTGAAGACATATGATACGAATATAATTCAGCACACCATTCCAATCAAGCCTAATCAGAAGCCTTTCAGATAGAAGGTAAACAGGTTGTACAAGACTGGAATTATTGTTCCCATCATATTTTCTGATTGGATTTCCAATTTGGTGCCCATTCTCAAAAAGACAGGTGAGATCCGTTTGTGTATTTATTTCAGAAATTTGAACAAGGTGTCATTGAAGGACAATTATCCATTTCCTAAGATGGATCATATAATTCAGCGAGTAGTTGGAGCATCTCGTATGTCACTACTCGATGGTTATTCTGGATATAACCAAATTCTTGTCCATGAGGACGACTGAGACAAAACAGTGTTCACCACTCCGTGGGGGACATTCAACTATGGCAAGATGCCATTCGGTTTAAAGAATGTTGGTGCGACATTTCAGCGAGCGATGGACATGGCTTTTGCAAATGAGAAAGATGTTTTTCTTGTTATATACCTTGATGATTTGACGGTCTTTTCCAATTCAGATGAAGAGCATATGTATCACTTGAAAGTTGTCTTTCAAAAGTGCAGAAAATATGGTGTGTCGCTTAATCCGAAGAAGAGTTTGTTTGCCATGAATGAGGGCAAACTACTTGGTCACATTATTTCAAAATATGGCATTCGTATTGACCCAGTACGTGTAGAAGCAATTCAGAAAATTGACCCTCCTAGGAACAAGAAGGAGATTCAGTCTTTTAATGGTAAGATGAACTTTTTACGCCACTTTGTCCCTAACCTTGCTGAACATCTTAGAGAGATTACAAATATGCTTAAAAAGGACAGCCAAGTGAAGTGGACTGAAGAGGTAGTAAATTCCTTTAATTTAGTAAAGTTGGCACTATCTTCAGTACCGGTGTTAATCAGCCCGGATTACACCCAAGATTTTATTTTGTTTTCATTTGCTTCGGAGCATACCATGGTAGCTGTGTTAATGTAGAAAAGAGATGAGCATGAGAAGCTAATAGCTTTTTTCAGTCGGACTATAAGAGATGCAGCCTTGAAATATACCATCATTGAGAAGCAAGCTCTGGCACTGGTAAAGGCATTAAAGGATTTCCGGGTATACATTCTGCATTCTCATATTTTAGCTTATGTTCCTAACGCTGCCGTGAAAGATGTTTTAGTACAAACTGATCCGGAGGGAAGACAAGGTAAGTGGATTGCAACATTGCTGGAGTATGATGTAGAGATAAAGCCCACGAAGCTTATCAAAGGACAGGGGATGGCAAAGCTTATGGCTGAATCGAATTTGCATGCTTTAGACATAAATCTGATTACTGCTATTTCTGATGAGGATGAGGAAAATTCGCCACTTCAGGTATCGGAAATTTTTGTTGCTTCTCCGTGGTATTCATATATTATGTATGTTCTTCAAAATTTGTCACCACCGCCCGGCATGACTAAAAACAAAGGTAGGACTCTGAAATTGAAGGCTGCAAAATATTGTATTTTGAATTCTGCACTTTATTGGAAAGATCCTGGTGGTGTTTTGTTGAATTGTTTGGTGGAAGAAGAAGCAAAGCGGGTTATGGAGGATTTCCAAAAAGGAGATTGTGGCGGTCACTTGTTTTGGAAAACAACAGCCAATAAGATTTTGAGAGCAGGATACTATTGGCCGACATTGTTTGCTGATGTGTATAAAACTGTCAAGAGCTGTCACGAATGTCAAATTTTCGAAGGCAGAAATTACAGCCATTGCCACTTAAGCCTATTGAGGTAAGCACCCCTTTTCACCAGTGGGGTTTGGATTTCATTGGGGAGATCCATCCTCCTTCTTCAGCTCAACATAGGTGGATCCTCACGGCGACAGATTATTTCATGAAATGGATTGAAGCAGTTCCCACCAGGCAAGCTACAGATGCGGTAATCATTTCTTTCCTTGAGAACAACATTTTGTCTCGCTTTGGTTCCCCGAATAAGATAATCACTGATAACGCAACGGCTTTCAAATCAAGAAATATGATTGAGTTTTGTGACAAATATCATATTTCTTTGGGACATTCAACTGCCTATCATCCGCAAGGCAACGGATTGGCAGAATCTTCCAACAAATCTTTGGTTAACATCATTAAAAATTTGCTGGAAATCAATAAGAAAGGTTGGAATAAAAAGTTAGTAAATGCACTTTGGGCAGACCGAGTAAGTCAGAAAAAAATCCATTGGTATGTCTCCTTTTGAGTTGGTATATGGAGTAGACACAGTGTTTCCTACTCCCTTGCTGTTCTGGTGGTCAAAATTCTTCAAGAAGCTGACAGTGAAGAAAGTCATATGCAGAGAAGAATAAATCAGATGATTCATTTGTAGCAAACGAGAGATGAATTTTTCCAAAATACATTTAAGCTGCAGGAGAGAATCAAGAAAATCTATGACAGGAAAGCAAAGGCGGAAAAGTTCCAATTGGAGGAAGTAGTGCTGAAGTGGGATGCTAGAAATGAGGACAAAGGTAAGCACAGTAAGTTTGAAAATCTCTGGAAGGGTCCCTTTAAGATTGCCGCATATCATGGTCAGAATGCATTTCTTCTGAAGGAGATGAACGGGGAAGATTGTCCAGGAGGGCCGGTTAATGGTCGGCTGCTCAAGCGGTACCATTTCTAATCTATTTTCTACTGTTTACATTGCCATTGTACATACCGTTTTATTTCAGTTTCATTGCAAGTGTGTGATGTGGTCTTTCTTTGGTCTGGGGCCTGAAGTGAAGGCTATAATTCTGAAGAAGGATTTCAGCTTTGGTTTCAGTTTGTCAAGTCAGTTTTTAGTCATTTGAGTTTTAAAATTGAGTCGTTTCGAGTCAAGTTTCAGTCAATAAATTGAGTCATCAATATTTTTTTGATTTGTCAAAATAATGGACTCCATAGCACAATGGATGAAGGCACTTCCTACTCTCCCAAAGATATACTGTTCTTGGCACCTCCCAGGAGCTACCATCCCCATTAGAGCCAATGTTAGAGTCGGTCTTTACAACCCTCCGTCAGAGATCATTTCTCTTATTGCATTTCATTTTTTTTAGGTGTCTCATTCAACTCATTCATTTGCATTCCATTAGGGGCATGCCATTATCTGACGGAAGGGTCTCTTCACTCGTTTCTCTCATGATTGTACCTGCTGGGTTGGTCGAAATTTATCAAAATTCATTAAAGTTGATTTCAGTCATTTACAGTCATAGATGGTCTTGTGGTCGAACAAGAGGCATTTGAGTTTCTAGGTCTAGGCTTTGGTCTTCAGAATGTCAAATAATGCCCGTAGGCCTTGAGTATGTCTTCAATAAGTTTTCATTCCAAAATTTTCATCATCAATAATGCTCAAAGATGTTTCTTCTTCAAAACTCTATTTTGAAAAATAAATCGTCAAAATTTATTGTTTGTAATAAATAGGTATTTTAAAGTTTTCCATCATGAAGTACTCCAGGCACAACCCTGTTCATCCTTTGCTGAAATCCAATGCCACCATCCCTGCAAAAAATCAACCAAGAAGCCATCGTTTCAACCACAAAATCAAAGAGGAAACTTGAAAAACAGAGTTGTATTAAAAGTGAAAAAGTGCCAAGCCAAAACATTACAAAAATGGGTCTTTACAAAACAAAAATTAAATCCATCACTATAAGATATTTTCATTGTTTTGAAACATCCATTTTCATCCAAGAGATCAATTGAAGTCGACTTAAGCAGGTGAGAGGGCGAAAACTCTGGTTTTGAAGGCAGACTGTGTGCTTGGGTGTGCGCGCGGTGCATTGGAGGAAGGCGCGGCGCACAGAGTCGATGCGGCGCACATAGCCATTTCTCACTGTGGAAATTTTCTCTATCGCGACGCATCCAGGAGGCGTGGTGCACTGGGTGTACGCACGGTGCACAGAGCTGACAGGCTTAATTTCATCACCGCTTCACCAAATTTCAAATCAACTCAGTTTTCTAATGATCCAAGTAAGTTTGTGAGATTTGGCTATGGATAGTAGTTGGTGTTTGGTGTAGTTTGAAAGCGAAATATAAGAATTTAAATGTCAAAATGATAAACCCTCTCAAAATGTCAAGATGCTCTTAGGGTTTGTATTTGAATTTTAAAGGGTGTGATTTTTGTGCCAAGATCTTCATAGCACATTCCCTATCACTGTCACAATATCATTCATATCCCTTCCCTGTTCCTCTCTAAAACAACTCATATCATTTGTTATCACTTGCAATATCATTCAAATCCCTAAACCCTATCATTCCTTCTCCTTATTCCTCTCCCATATCATTTGCCGAAAATTCCCAATTCCCAACAGTCAATTGACTGTTATTGCATTAAATTCACTTGGAAAATCCCCACTTTTCCCACTGTTCATATTTCCTCATTGTCCCTCACTCCCTATTTAGCACATTTGGCATTGAAAACAAAGACACTAAGTCCAATTTCTCATTTTCAACACACCAAGCATACACCTTGCTTTCAGCACTATGTCAGAGACAAATTCATCATATGAGTAAGGATATGAACAAGACAGTGACTCAACCACAGAGCTAAATGTATCGAGAAGGCCTCATAAAAGTGGCAAGCACGTCAGAAAAGAGCTCACTTCCTTGACTCAATTGCAGGCCTGCCCGTTTGCAATGGCATGCTTTCAGCAATAGTCACGTTTTCAGTATTGTGAGATGATTGCTCAGATTAAGCATCATCAGGATTTGGTTCACTTATTTGTCCTACATTTGCGTGACGGTCATGTAAACCTTGCTAGAGTGAACTTCACCTTGACACCAGAAATCATTTCTCAGGCAATTGGGATACCGAATATAGGTGAAGAGTGGAATAAGAGACAACAGCTGGATAGAGCATATTATGAACCTTACATCAGGCTTGGCTATTTGAGGCAACTCAGCAGGGTATTCCCATTCCAGTTTCTGAAGGAGTCCTATGCACCATTGATGAAACTCATCATCAAATACTTCAGCTGTGAAGTTCAGTTCTCACGCCTTTATGCATACCACATCAGACTTTTCATGCATTTCACGAGAGTGAGATTGATGAGTATTCCATATTTCATGTGTCGAAACATAGAGCGGATGACTACCCTTGTGCAGAAGAAGACTCTAGAGCAGCAGCATAACAACATTTATCATTATGAGCTCATCAAGATCATTGTGGTACATCAGCTTGGATTGCAGGGCATTGCATGGGAGGAGTTCATTTCCCATGATTTCTTTACAGCCCCTCAGCCTCCTCCCAAGATTGTTCATGATGCAGGAGAGCCTTCACATCAGTTTGAGGTTCTCGAGACAGAGCCTATCAGTGATCTAGTGTGTGTTACATATCAGAGAGGCCCCACAGCCTTATTTGTAGCAGCAGGACGAGTACTATCTCCACCAGGGGTGGAAGGGGTCTTGTTACCTTCATCAGCAGTGCAAGTACTATCTCCACATGGTGTGGAAGGGGTCTCGCCTTCTACATCAGCACAGGTATAGGACAGAGGCAAGAGGCCTATGCACGATGAGGGCCCTTCAGGAGGCCAAGACACTGATTTTACACTCATTGATGTTGATTTGAGTTCTCCTAGCTCAAAGACGAGAGAGACCATCTAGGAAGAGAAAGATGAGATCGACACATTGACCGTGAAGTTGCAGAGAGCTTATTGGATTATAAATTATTTGGAGCAGCGGAATAAACAACTAGAGGATTAGCAGACACTCACGGAGTTGCAGAGAATCCGTGAAGATCGGGAATTGGCCCGAAAGAGACCAGGTGACATGACACCTTTTGAGCGGAAAATTTGGCTTGAGAGAGTCAAAATCCATCTTGAGAAGCTGTTGGTGAAGGCCAATAGGGACAAAGACATGCTCAGGCAGATGAAGAACCACTATTGGGCCCGCACACACGTTTGCAGAGCTAGGATGAAGATCTTGAAGGCAAGGCTGAGGAGAGCACTGAAACGTCGGAAAAGGCCTAATCCACTCCAAATCTTGGCCGAAGCTTCTTTGGCTGAGCATGGCACATTATGGGGGACCTTCACTCCAAATTTCAGAAAATTTGGAGTAAATTTTGTCATTTTTGAAATTTTGGTCACAAAACATGCTTTTCTGCCCGACGCGTCGCGCCACTTGGCGCGCGCTTATGATTTGGACATCTTCTGGAGGAAAAATTGATATTTTTGAGTTTTTTATGGTAAATTATGCATGCTCAAGAATGGCTTAGAGATTTCATCAAGTTCTGGGTGGTTTAAAAGGCCAACAACACTCCAAAAATGGCCTTTCTGCCACTTTTTGCACCAGCAGGAACCAGTCTTGGGAAATTGCATTTTTGGAGGGGAAAATGACATCCAAATCCAAAAATTCCATTTGGGTTGGATAGTAGACAGACAGGACTTTCCAACGAGCTATCATGAGTGCAATTTGGACTTCAGGAAGTGCCTCAAAAACAGGATCAAAGTGGCACAACGCATTGAGTTTTTTGGCACGGCGCATAGGGAAATTTGGCTCCATTTTCACTCACCAGCTCAGAAATTCGCCCAGTTTTGACTAGTTTTAATTTTTGATGTAACTATTGATATATATTGATGTAATTTGATGGCTATGATGTAATTTTGGCTCATATTTACTTGTTCTAGAGGATTCATTCACTAAAAAGTGAAAATTAAATGAATGAATCAATTTCCTTCCTTATAGAGGCAAGTCGTTTGATTGCCTAGATTTCAATTCCTTCTTTAGAATTGGTTGAAACAGCACCTAGAAGGATGAACTCGACCACTAGAGGCATGGGAAGGGGTTAGGATGGTCTATATCATGTATTTTTTGAGACATTTTCAGGGTTGGACTCTTGAGAAAAGTTTGGCACCTCATTGTCTATTCATTTCATCTTTTTGGCAAAGGAAAGACCAGAGTTTTGCAGCACTTGTTGGGATCCTTCTAGCTCTGAGTTTTGATGATGTTTTTCTCCATGTAATTTTAATTTCATTAATGTTTTATGTATGCCATTTCCCTTCTCTTTGCTTCTGAAATTAAACAATCGAGTAACTAAGGTAGAATTCATTAGTTGGCTGGTGCTTTGCCTTAAACTTTTGTTTAGTTTTATATGTCTTTGTAAGTTTGAAGAGTATCCTTGCACCCTCTTGCCCTCTTAACCTCCTCTGCAGTCTTTTCTATCCATTCAATTAATTTAAGACATCAAAGCCGTTGCCTTCTTGGCCCCAACTTGAACTCTGCAAGAATTTGGCCTCATCCCCAAGCCTAAAATTTCCTTTCCCTTTTTTCCAAAATAACCCAAAAAAATTAAAAAAATCCTCCTATTTGCATATCTAGCCTAAGATCAGTTGTTGTTTCAGTCATCTCAAGCCCCATTGAGTACTTTTCGCTGAGATTGACCCAGAGAGAGCCCTCTCCTATTCTGGTAGGGCTAGCTACCAGACTGAGCGTGGTTTGGTGTTATCCTGTCTCTGCCTTCCTTTAGCCTAAGGTGGATTTAGGCAATATCAGAAACCTTCCAGTAACCCCAGACTTCTATTTGGGATAGGAAGTTGTCGGAACGTTTCTATAGTGGGATGCCCTAGATTCATGCTTGTGAAAAGAATTATGGACTTATGATAGTTTGTCTTTAGGTACTTGATCTATTTTTTCTAATAGTGTAATCCAAGAGTAATGATTTGAATACATTCAATCTCAGATACAAAGACAGATTATAAGGTCCCTCCAATTTCATACCATGAAAGTGAAAATATAGATGTTGTTGGAGGAGAATGATCTTTGGCATTTGTAAATACCAAAGTTGAATGACCTACCAATCTACAAAGTTGACAAAAAAATAAAAAGAAGATAGCCAAAACAAAGTAGGCCATGCTGGACTCCAGGAAGGATCCCACACATTATCAGTAAAACCATCAGTAACGGGATGTTTGATGCTTTCTTCACTATATATTGGGGTGAGAACATCAATTGAAATATGCTTCTAAGGATCAAGCTTAGAGCCACATAGATGAATAAAATAGATACTGCAGCCACTTCTTTGATAAAAATTAATAAACTCTATGATCAATGTGCAACAACTTGAAAAGAGCTCAAGCATGAAGATTCAGTATACAACATTGAATGGGCTTTCATCTTCTTGGAAACCTTTTTTCTAAGGCGCCTATGCCCAATAAAGCTTTCCACCTTTGACTCTTGAGAAATTATGGAATGATTTTATCCAAGAAGATACAAAATAGAGTGAGTTGTAGGTATAGAGAGGAAAGAGGAAAATTATAACCCTCATTATAAATATATTGAATGCCAGAAAAAATAGGGGACCTAATATAGGTCAGTAGGGGAGAAAGAGAATTCAGGTTCCTATTATCAATGGTAGGAAATGCTTGGGCCCTATCAAGTGTTTCATGTGTCAAGAGTTTGAAAACTATGCTTCTTAGTGTCTTGAGAAGAAGGGGAAGGGCGAGCAATAGGAGATTCATAGAAGAATTCTCCAAGATAGCTAATGCCATTACCAAGGTCAAAAGGAAGAATAAGGAAATTGTATTGATATAGTAGTTTCAAGAAGCCTTTTTCAAGCTTACAAATTTGTAAACCATTGCTCTAGTCCTAAGAGTGCTAGAAATGGACCAACATTTGTAGTATTTACATATGGTAGAAATCAAATTATTATGTAATGAGTACTTTATCATCTTACGGAGTTGTTCATTAGTTGAGCAAAAAGATCATTATGAATGCATCAAGAAGAAGCCACTGTTTTAGTTGGGTAAACACTTGTGTTCCACAACCATGCATGTGGGCATCAAGGTGTATATGGAGGTCCCCATCTTCAATTACCATCAGAAGTAGAGGCATTCCTCATTGTTTACTACACATCATGCCTCCATCTTTGTTAATCACATGTGCATGTCAATGTCTAGACTATCACTTGAGTAAGAGTTTCATGAAAATTCCCATGTTGTAACACCCTCTCTTTTCATCTTGAGAAATGGAGTCCTCTCCAAGTCACTCGCATAGTTTAGGTTGTCATAAGCAAAGTAGGTGCTTTGCCTTAAGATGTGTTAAAATTGGCAACTAGGGACAAATTCCACTTTGGACAGCTCCTTTGGGGAAGATAATTATGGCATCAAATTCCTCTTTTTGAGAGGACCAAAATCGACCTAGAAATCATCGAATTTTAAGGAAAAATATGATTTTTGAATTTATGTTTCTCTCATATAAAATTATCGAGGTCGGCCTACCATGTCGGCTCATTAATCCCCCATAGAGACACATCCCTTAAACTCCAACAACTTGTATATATAGTGGTGCCCTCATCCTCATTTCACATCTTCTTCTCTATAAAATGGCCCGCATAAAAAGGACGGTGTCTCTAGTGAAGGAGGAAAGGGCTTGTTATTGTCATGACGGGGGCTATTTTGGTGGGCCAAGTCCCTTGGGAAAGAGGCCAAGCATCTTAGGGAGGAATTCTAGATTTTCTTGTTAACGATTCACAGGGCCTATTTCTATTTCTATTGCCAGTACGAGTTCCTTGAAGGTGACCACGAGGCATCATGAATAAATGGGTGTAATACTATGGATGTAATCCCTCTTCTAGGTGAGCCACATTCTCCGGATACCTTTCTCGGAGCAAGTCGTAGGCATTGACTTGCTAAGCAGAGAAGCAAGCGAGGGGTTGTTATCTACTCGAGGTAGAATGAAAACCTCTTTTGATGAAGGGCGGTGTTATGAAGGGATGTTTGAGGGCTAAAATAAGCCTTGTCTTGTAAATAGATAAAGGGTTGACTACTTGAAGAAAGAGTTGTGGTTGTAAAAGAAGTTTAGAGAAAATACGTAAAATTTTAGGCAGGTGTGTCACATGCCCTAACCGGAGCACCTAGCACAACGACATTTTTCAACCTTCACGATCAAAATATAGGAGGTATTTATATAGTTGTATAATTGATCTAATTAGAAGCGACTCCTAGTTAAGCTGACGACCCTAATTTGTACAAGCGTCTTCTGCAACTTAAGAGGTTACATCTTGTTAGCTCAAGAATTACATCTATGATTGAGGACTATGATTGCGGATCTCCTCATTGGCAAGACATTCTTGACATTGTATTAATGTATTGTCTTTGTTGAACATTTGATATGAATAATAATAAGATTTGATCAATGGTTTTCCCCATCTTGGGGTTTTTCCCTGCCTTGAGCCAATTCCTGAGTTTTATTATCTTGGCTTGTCTTCTACAAATGTTATTTATATTCTTTCTTCAGTTACTATTAGTGTGATAATAGTTTTTATGATTGCTAGTTAAAGAAATGGTAATTCCTTCTCTATTACAGTCACATATGATGGTATAGAGTTCCTATCATCTAACCTCATATCAATAATTTTATTCTTGAGCTTGTTGACAAAGCCTTAGACCAAATATGTATTAAGGGTTGTCTCACAGAGAAAAATATGAAAGGCTACTTCGACCCTTGCGGCATCAATCAAGAGGGTTTGATAAAAAGCAGTGTTCAAAGTTTGTGTTGGTGATGCTTATTACCCGAGTGAAGGGATCAACATATGTGTGTTAATGATATCTACGAAATTCTAGTATTAAAGAGATAGGAGTTCATGACAAATAAATATCATTCCAAGGATCTTGGAATGTGAAACATGTCATTCATAAAATCTCAAGAGTGGCTCGGGGGAACATAAGTTATTGCCACATGATTTGTTGCACTACACTAGCAACTTGAAGAGATGAGGTTGACTTACTAAAGACAAACAAGTATGTATGGGTCCTACGAGGCCCAATTAACATTACAAACGGAATATTCAAGTGATTATTCAATGCATCAAGTTGTCTCTTGTTGAAATTATGCGAGACAAACAAAATTTTATGGTTCTTCTTTCAAAACAACGAAACACGATAGGCCATTATTCTTGCCTCAAATCATCTGCGAGTAAATCCAAGTCTTGTATTAAGAATTTAAGACTCTTTGTGTAGATATATCGTATCTACAACACTGCAACTATCATCGAAAAATTTCTCCCTATATCTTGGTTCTAGCCTCAAATCATTTGCGGTAAATCCAATTCTTGTATTAAGACTACGTGTAGATGCATCGCATCTAGAACACCGCAACTATCATCGAAAATTTCTCCCTATATCTTGTTTTCGGCAATTTGTATGGAAATTTACGGTACATCCTCAATTCACGAGTATGCTCGTTAGTCATCATATACGGCTCAAGTGTGGATGGATTTACAAAAATTAGTGTGGCTTGAAAGATTGGCACAACATCATGTAATATTGGCATGATGAATAGATGTAGGACTACATATGCTTGCATAACCTTTTATGGTATTTTGGATATGTGACATCATGAATATATATACGTGACATCCTTATCCCTATATCCTTTTTTTAGATATATTTTGAAAACTCATTTCCGGTGAAATCATAATTACTATAAGACATCTTATGTTTGACAAAAGTATTGACATCGTTGATAGTAACAATAGTATCTCCCACAACTATTTTGGTGTAGGCCGAACTATATTCAATATTTACTCGAGAAGGGTTTGTTGGTATATCTCATTGTATTCCACCTAATTAAGGAAGGGTTTGATCAAACCCGAGGTATAACGAACATAAGGGTAGTCACCAAGATCGATCCGATGATCCAACTCCTCAAGCTTTTTGATAAAATAAAATATTCTACAATAAAGGTTTCGATTGAGAAAGCTTTCAAAAAATTAAAGCCTTAAAGGATTAATCCCGCAAAAGTCTTGTTTAACAATATCGACATTAGGCTCTACCTAGCGGCCGGTCCATTATGTTCAAAATTTCTCCATTGTTACGATCGATCTGGTGGAAGGTCATCTTGATTCAAGTCTAGTAACAAGGTCCTCTTTTGATATGACGGGAGATAAGTGGAACGAGTTCTAATAAAAAGAGGCTAGTCATCTTAGCTTAATCGGACATGAAGCGGATCATCACAAGGAAAAACTTAGATTAAGTCTTAGGAATCTTCATGTAGTTAGGGGGTACACTGCAATATTAAGGTACCATCAATTCAGCATATTAATATCTCATAGATGAGGAGCAGAGCTGAATATCCATCTAAGGTAAGACCTCAGAGGGAGCTATAGAATCTTTGTTAGAATGGATGTCTTGGCACTTGGTACAATTGTAGTTAAATTCGATATATTTAATAGGAGCCATAATCTAAGATAGAAAAGATGGTCCTCTCTAGAGGGATTTTTTTTTTTTTTAAGGCCAACATGAAAAACATGTCTGATGAAATACAGAAGTAGCTAACCAGATATAGACAACGTGAGAAGATCATAGCGGGACTCGATTTCTCACCTCAAGATCATTTCTTGCATTGAAGCACCCTTAAATTTGAAGAAAATGAATAAGAGACTAATGAATACATATTGAGTCTCAAAGAGCATCGATAAACCTTCCCGGCAAGGAAATTCTGTTTATGGAAGAGCATCACCTAAATTATGACATGTTTGATTGCATCAAATAATTATCTACGAGTGGATGGATCTCATGATGAGCGGTACCTTGAGATAAGACACTTTTCACTCTAAAAATACAAGATTAGGATTTTGGTCTCCCTAAGAAAGAGGGAGTAAGAATGTCAAATATTTTCTTCAACAAGCTATAAAGCGAGGAGGGATTGCTAAGTATTGCCAAGAGCTGCTGCTTTAGCAATATGGATAGTTATAAATCGGTATGTGCAGCGAAAGCTATGCTCTTGGGTGGAGCTATGAGAATCCCATTAATATCATCACGAGATCTAGTCTGGTTTCTCAGAAATTAACCTGACATTATTCCCTATATGAAGGAATCTTTGGTTAAGATTGAAGGGATTTTTGGTAAATATAAACCATTCTAATATTTTATCTTGATATTGTTACCAATTTGATGTGCCACTGCAAACTACTGACAAGCCTTAATTAACTTGGATTCAACCATGCAAACAAAGAAAATTGAATAATGATAAATAGAAGATAATTAAAGAGAACTAACCTCTCTAGCTTCTTGTTCTTCACACTTAGCCAATATGCTCTCTAATCTCTCTTTCTCTCTTTCCGGTTTCTTCACATATTCCTCTCTTTATTTTATTGTTAGCTTTAGCGGCTTCAAAAGATTCTTTGCCTCTGCCATTGTTTGTTCCTCCCTCTCCACTTCGGTATTTGGAAGCTCCACATAAAAGTTCTCTAATATGCAATTCAAAGCCATTGGCACTACCATTCAATATGGTTTCAATAATCTTTCCACTCAAAGTGTCGATGCATTCTTCCACTTCATTAATAAACTTGCATCAAATTGCTTTGTAGAATTTCGTGGCTCCATTGCCATTACGCAACTACGATTCTACTTCACATGACATCACACATTCCATGGACCATCATTATCACTATCAAGTTCGTGTCTCCAAATGAACTTGAACACTCGATGACACTGCTAACGAGTTGAATATGATTTCATCTCTAGTGCATTTTGAAATTTCCACCATTGACTCATTTGTTTGAATTGTAGATTACCCTCAGAAATATTATCCAATATAGTCTTAGTGTTTGATACGATTTCTCCTCGAGTTCTTCAACATAGACCATATTTTGTGTGCATGGAAAAAGTAGAACCACAAACATATTGGAGGCATTCATTTCGGGGAGAGCAGCGGTGACGAGGCTTCTAATCGGGCGGATTATTATATTTCACGGAGTAACACAACTTTGGTAAGAAACAACACTTTGCATCTTGATAAATCATATTTCCTAGTTTATGATGGCCATTGCTAAAAGTTTCAAGATAACAAGTTCTTTTACCCTCATTAGTTTCATTTTGGAGACCAAAACACATTTCTACTCTATCTGCAAACTATTCAAGATATTTTATACCCCAGATATAATAAAGTATGTGCAACATTCCATATGCTAGAGCCTCTCTCTTTTTAATTCATCCCACAGTGGCTGAGATGTCCTCAAAGTCATCCAAAATTGATCTCCATGTCTGTAGTCCTTAGAATGGATCTTATGACACATATAATACAATAAGATTGGTTTTCTAGGTGTCTTCAAATGATGTCGGCCCAAAGGAATCTTCATGCGGATTAGAGAAAAAAACCATTCTCATCCATACTTACAAGCCCTTCCAAGATATCTATCAAATGTATTCCATCATCTGCCGGATAAGCCACTTTTTTTGTAACTCATGCTTCGACAAATTTCCTTTATTATTTACGACAATGAAGCCTTGATCTCATGGATCACTTTGCCGATTACAAAACCTTGTGAAACACGTGTTCTCTCTGTCGGCCATTCGGTTTTTAGTTGGATGGCTTCTACGGCCTCTCAAGATAGAAGGAAGAAAACCTTTGCCAACAACACCTTACGTTACACCTTGAGGGTTGAAAGCAAGCATTTGTAAAATAAATAAATCTCATGTGCGATGCCATTTTCACAAACAAGGGATTCTCTTCATGTTTTGGTGTTAACGAAAATGCATGTTACAAGACTTGCTACGCTTGCTCACTGTGGCCTTATTTAAATGTCAACTCTTTGATGTGAAGTCTTCCTTGTCTACACTCCAGAGGATTTCTCTAGTGTAAAACTTAACTCTCTTACATTATCCACTTTTCCATTGCTTGTAGCTAAAGAGTTCATGCCAACCAGCGGTTACATGTTTCCCATAGGTACCTTTTGCCCTTTGTTGTTTCTAGCACGAAGCTGGACTCTCGTTTTTCCTCATAAAAGGACCGGGAGAATGTGATGAATATTTGGCATACATAGAATCAATAGTCAATAGGGCGTGATGCTTGAAAAAAATACGTGACACATATAGCCTTTCCTTGCTCGAAGGCTAGTAGAGTCATGTCTACAAAATTTCTCCCATGGCTACCCTTAAGCTACTTGTGCTGATATAAGGCTATTGATTTGACACTGTACCCTCAAATGCTACATGTGATTTTTCTGCATAAACTCCCATTTGCCTGATTTTCTCACTAAAACCTCCATTTTCATGACATTTTTCGAAGAAAAAATCTAGACTAAACTTAATTTGGACGAGGATTCCAATTTTTACAAAGTACCTAAGATATATCGAGATGATGCGAGAGGCACAGGCCACGGTTTCTATAGCGAATCCATTTAGAGAGCGAGATCTCGAAAGAAATTTTAGTTTCAAACCATGTCTTGACCTTTGTGCCAATAGGAAGGCAAGGGACACGTCATTTAACACTAACACTAGATGGAAACATCCCTCTAGCAAAGATCTCCCATCATTAATCATTAAAAATATGCGGAAGATCATTTTTAAAAACTAAAACTAAATCATTGAATATGAACACTTTCTTTAAATATGGATATCAATCTCTATTTAGTTTTTTTTAAATGTTGAAAGTATTTTAGTGTATTTAAAAAATAAGATGATATGGTATTGTTACTTATTTGCTTTATTCTTTAATTTTATTTACATAGTTCCACAACATGCAACATGTTAATTTGATTTCAAAATTGATTTCATTGATATATTATCTAGAATTATTTATTTTTAATGTTGTTTTATGTTTTGATGGTGTTTCCTCAACTTCAATCAACCTAGGTAATTTCATCTTCGTGAGATTCATTTTAGAATAGGTTAGGGGTAATTTCTAATTCATTAAAGGTTAAATACAAAGCTGGTCTTTTGATGAATCACTCTATAAAGTTGATTAAATACCAAAACAATTAAGCACTTCATTGAGTCACGATGAAACAAAGTCATACGAAAGTTCTTTCCCAATATTTTAACCAAAAAATTTCAAGTAGTTTTACATATCGAAATGAGGTCTAGAAAACATCTTTACTCCACTAATAAGACGTATATAGATATCCACATTTCTACACATACGAAACTCAATTTCGAACACTCGGAACAATTTTTCAATATGGTTGGGAATGGAACATGAGTGTCCCCCATGTCCTTGAATTTGTTTTAGTCTATGGAAAAATCTCTAAATTCATGGGTATAACCTTTATAACTTTTGTGGAAATCATCACAACGATCTATCTATTTTTTTCTTCTTGCGAGTGATATGAATCTTTCCTCTTACTTCAAAATGATGACCATGCATTTCCCGAGATAAACAAAAGGTACCAAATTAGGCTTGAGATAATGACCATGCATTTCTCCGGGAGGATGAAGAGAATCGTGGAGCTAAGTCCTCTCTTTCAATCTCGATCCATCGAGCGCGGCGACTTCCCATGCGTCACTGTGCAAACAATGGAGTGTACTACTGAGTTTCTTCTTTTCCATACCAGTTTTTGGCCATTAGGTTTCAAATTATGCTTTCTCAATCTCATTCATTGTGACAAATTCATTCTAGTTTGCCTTTGTCCACTTCTTCACTTCCATGCCCACCTTCAACTCCTTCACCACCAATATCGAGTTGCCAAATTGGCCCAAATGTTGCGGCCAAGCCACCATGTGAACACCCATGTTGATGCTCTCCAAAGTAAAATTACACATGCAATGCATTAAGAAACCGCTAGTAGAATCATGCAATAAAACATCAAGCTGAGATGCCCAGTTACTTGCCATGAAGTCGGATCCTTCAATTTGGTGCTCGTACTCTTCTAGAAGCATCTTGCTTATCCAGTCAGCATGCACTTCATCCAACACTGTGAAATGAGAGGTATCTACAACCTTGAATACCAAGTGAAGGGTTGTTGGCTTACCTCAAGCCCTCGAACCAATTCCTGGATTTGTTGGCATGATAGGGAACACGTGTACCAAAAGAAACATAAACAATTGAAGTTGGAGCTTGGTCGTCCAACCATCTCAGTGTTAGACTTTCTGCTTTGCATCCATATATGGAAGTAATAAATCTATTCAAGAAGCATTATTTTTATGATACAACACATTCCAAAATTTGAGACCCCTTCACCCATATCACTGAGAAATAGGCGTTGACACAACTGAAACTGTAGGTAGGGACTTCATGTTTTATCGCCAGTTTGAACCCACCCCAACAACCATTCATGCACAATCACAATCTTATTGGAAATGGAGAATCAGAGGCTCTGTATTAGATGATCGAAAAGCTCTCAGAGATCTTCCCTTAAACAAAGAAAACCAGATCGTTGAAGTCATTCATTAGGGGAATTTTGAGGTCTAAAATGGGCCTCATAAGAAAAATGTACAACAAAAATAAACTTTATAACAACCAATAGGATTCAAGATGTTGATGTCATCCATAATGGATGATTCACCATTTTTGGAGTGAAAAAGTAAAAATATTAAAAAATAATAAAATAATAAAACTACTTTTTCAACTCGTATTTTAAACTTATCTCCCAAAATTTTTACTCAAATAAGAGTATCGTTGTATTTTAATTTAATTTTCATCCAAGGAGGTTTTCCATGTTGCATAATTTCTAGATGAATCTCATGAAGAAAATGAGAAATACACAAAATCGTGGATTGCAATCACGTTTTTTTATGTATTTCTCATTTTTCGTGTAGTAGGACCCATCGAAAGTATGCAACATGGTACTCCTTGGATGGAGAATTAAATTCTGCATCCAACGATTACTCCCGCTCGAAATTTGAGTAAAAACTTTGGGAGATAAGTTGAAAATATGAATTGAAAAAGTAGTTTTTTCATTTTTCCCTCTAAAATTTGATGATGTCATCAAATCTTATTAGATTTTTCCACTATTATTTTATAATTTCCTTAGGAGGCCCATTTTAGACCTCAAAATTCCCCTAATGTTCGAAAATATGGTAGTCGTGAGATCTTGCATGTGGTAAAAATTTTGATTCGAGGGAGGAGGACGAAAACTGAAGTATTTGATTGGCCAAATCTGCCCAGACAAAGCCCGTAGAGGAACACCTTTGGTGTAATGTTAAGGACCCGTGAAAAAATAATATTTTTCAAACAAACAATGGCATGGAAATGGTGGAAGATATAGACCATTAAACAAGTTGGTTTTAATTATGGAATGGAATGGAAATTTAACATCCATGAGATTAAAAATAGTCTATGGGATCATTAGTTCCCTATTTTTGGCCTTTTGCAATTCAATCATTTTCTTATTCAAATTGATGATGAAATTACTCAACCTTCCAACAATCTCCTAGCTGAAAAGACAATGCCAAGAAACCGATGCTAACATATTTCATAACTTTCTCTGATGTCTTTGTGATCTAGGTGGATATTTGTGGCCACCCACATATTCCACTTGGACCCCCACCATTGTTTCTTTTAGTTTTTTCATTTCCTTAATTGTAGCACAATTTACTATTTTTGGCAGTTTTTCGGGTCCTAAACTTCCAGAGCTGTTTTGAGGCCCTAAACGACGTTTTTTGGGCATCAAACCTGTGGCGAAAATATGTGTCCATTCTAGACTTGATATTTTCCATCAATAGTTTTAGTCCTCATATAGATATTTCTAACGATGTATCATGTGCATCAAATAGAGGTATTATGCCAAAGTTACGACCCCAAAAATTGATGTACTAATTTACCCCGACAAGGCACATATTCTGGCATTTCATCTCCTAGGGTTAGGTTTTTGGATGTTTAGGGTTTTCCATTGTTTCTCAATAATATATAGGCCTTCAAGCCTCATTGTAATACAGAGTTCAGAGGACTGTAGCCACCACATCTCTTCTCAGAGATAAGCTACCAACGCCCTAGCTAGTTTATTTCCATTCTGTCTGTACACAAATTCCAGTTCTTTGATATTAATAAAATGAAGTGTTATTTCCACTGCATATTTGAATGCATGTCAAGGAGTGCCAGGCAACAAAAGGAAACACCAAGCTAAAATGCAAATAAATGAACACATATGAGGGTTAATATTTAAGGACCTTAGATTTTCAAGAGGGGCATGCTAGGCATACCTACACTAGTGCAAATACATGCCAAGGGCCAAGTTATATCATGTCTTAAGTGCCAAATCATCTTATATTACTTCTCTCTTAATTATGAATAATTGATCTCAAATAAATTTTATCTTAAACCATGCCAAGGAATTCCAGGGCATCCAAATGCATGCCAAGAATTGTCAAGTGCCAAAAGCCAATATGTGTTAGGGAGTTATAGGGAATGCTATGGAGTTCCAGGTTTGATAAGGAGGGAGTGACAAGATATGTTATTTCTAAGGGGTGCTAGAGTGCTAGGGAAGCATACCAAGATGTGCCAAGTGCCAATGTGTGTTGAGTGTTAGCGAGTGCCAGGGAAACACAAGGGAGCAATATGTCAAAATGCATGGAAATGAATGAATAAGAGTGTGTGATAGGGAGTGTCAACGAGTTCCAAGTGTGCTAAGGAAGGAGTGACATGGTATGCTATGCAATGTTAAGTAATGCTAATGTGCCAGAGTGGCATGAAACCAATATGTGCAATATGACAAGGTGTGCCAACACATGTTAGGAAGTGTTAGAGAGTCCTAGGGACACACAAGGGATCACTAGGTGAAAATAATACATGCAAATGAATGATTAAGATATTGTGACAGGAAGTGTCAGTGAGTTCCAAGTGTGCTAAGGAGGGAGTGACAAGGTATGCTAGGCAATTCTAAGGTGTGTTATAGGCCAGGGAAACATGTCAAGATGTATCAGGTGCTAGGGTGTGCCAATGCATGTCAGGGAGTATTATGGAATGCCAGGGAAAAACAAGGGAGCACTAGTTTCAAATGCATTGAAATGAATGAATAAGAGTTTGTGACAGGGATTTTTAGCGAGTTCTATGTGTGCTAAGGAGGAAGTGACAAGGAATGTTAGGTAGTGCCAAGGAATGTTATTGTGCCAGGGCGACATGCTGAGATGTGCTAAGTGCCTAGCTCTGCCAATGTGTGTCAGGGAGTGTTAGGGAGTGCCATAGAAACACAAGGGATAACTAGTTCAAAATGCATGGAAGTGAGCAAATAAGAGTGTGTGATAAGGAGTGTTAGCGAGTTCCAAGTGTTTTAAGGAGGGGGTTACACGGTTATATGTTAGGCAATTCCAAGGCATGCTAGAGTGCCAGGGCATGTTAGGAAATGGCAGGGTGTGTTAGGGAGTTCCAAAGCATGCCAAGGAATGCAAAAAATGCTAAAATGTGCCACATAATGCCATGAGATTGTTAGACATTCCAGGTGTTATGACATGTCAAGATGTAAAATATGTTGCTTAGTTATTCTATGGACATGGTTGGACGTGAGCCTTGACTTAGTAACTTATTAAGTGGGATGAGTTAATATTGGCCATGAGTAGCCTAAGATGAGTTATAATCCATTCTTTGGTGAACAAGGCATAGTCTAGTTTTATTAAATGAAACCATTTTCTCTAGGTCTAGCCCCATTAGGTCACCTAGGGCATCAATTTCCCAAGAATCTAGCCAAAGGAAAACTTCTATCTCCTAGAGGCAACTGCGTTGGTGGGTCCCCTCACTCTCTTCATAATTTGGGCCAATTATGACGGTGGAATCTATAGCTACCTCAAGCCCTAGCTCTAGGATTAAGCTTTGCCTAGGTGTTCCCAAGGCTAGAACCTAGTAGGATCAATTTGACCTATCGAAGTAAAAACTCTTGCCTGATCCTTTCCCCTCACCTTGTCCAAAACATGAACATTATTGGTTGCTAAATTCCATCCCCGAACCTGGGCTGGGTGCAGTTGGCCTGGTGTGGTCATATTTAGTGTCAAAGGCCTTTCATGAAGGACCATTTGGGAATCCAAGTTTCTAAAGGATTTTAGGGACTGAGAACTTCCTTCATAAGTCTTATTCTTCTCCCTCAACCCTTCAATACCCCTCCTCTCTCCCTAGAAGATCAAGTTCCTTGCTTAAAAGGAAAGCAAGTCCCGCACTTTATTTTATCTTAGGGAAAGGGTTTTTAGGGCCACTTCCCACCTGTTCATTGACCTATATGCTACATGCGACTTCCTAAACTACTGAGCCTTCTCCCATCGGTGAAAGTCTGTGAAGAGTAAGGAGCCTTAGTTATGGTGACAATGGGCTAAGCCTCCACCATTGGCTTTGTCCTAACAATTTCCCTCTTAGGAAACCCTTTTAGGTCCACTACTAGTTTGAGTGGTAACAAGTTGTTTCCATTTGTGAAAAACTCTTTGGTATGCCCACTTTTTCCATACTATGGCTCTTAGATGAGAAGTCTAGGGCTATGGAGGTTGCCCTTCTTCTCATTGAATTAATCCTCTACAATATAGTGAACTATGGCTAGTTGGTTGGCCCACCTGACTACTACTTTAGTCCTTCAAAGTCTGCACATCCTTAGGCCCTATACACCTTCCCTTCTACCAATCTTGTTTTCCTTCACAATAATAAGAGTCAGGGCTCTTCTTTGGCAATCACCTAACAACCCTCCAACTGTACTTGGAATACCATTAATCTGCCCAACCATAGTCAATTTTTTTGCTGATCTAGGGCCCATAATATTTTCATCATCTAGGGCTCTTCAAATTTTCCACCTAACAATAGTTTGAGTCCTCTCAAAATAATTGCTCTTGTGTATCAAAAATTTGATCTTTGTTGTCCAATCTATGAACAAATCTTATTACTCCTCTTATCATCCTTTTAACAATCTATAGATGACTGAGCTAGGGTCACAGATTAGCCACTAACAGTCCATTGAATAATTTTTCATAGGTTGATTCAGATCTTTGTCTAAAAAACTATGGACAATCTACCAAGATAAAATCCTCTACATTTCAATTCATTCTCCATATGGCACATTTCTTCTGCATGCTCAATCTTCTGTTTAGGTTCCACCCTCCTTTGGATCTATTGTCTCCACACATACTGAATATGCAAATCATCTTCCAGATCTGCAGTCTATATTGTTGAAATAAATCTCACTCTAAGGGTCACAACCTGTATTCTTATACAAAAATTTGTCATAGTCTTAAGGGAATACCTTATGAACTAAACATGCTAGGAAATTGTCCTAACTAGGGAATTATACTTCTGTCCTTCTAATTGTTGCAGAACAAACCCTATCCACCCATAGAAAAAACATGACTCTTGCCTCCTTAAGAGACTCGACCTAGCTCATGTGGATCCATATATTTTGGGAATTTCTTTGACTGAATCTTGACATGAACTTTAGATCTCAATGTCGACCCTCAAACTAGGGTTACCTCAGTCAATATTACGCCTGTGTTTACTTATTGTGTGGCTCTAAATTATAGTGCAAGCCCTCCTACATTTATGTTGTCTTTATCACAGACCTTGCAGCCTACTAACCACCACAAGGAAAGATGGTGACAACCTCTCCTCTATTTCATGTAGAAAATCTAACCTGCAGGATTCAATATGATCTTGTAATGTACCAAAACAAGATACTCAATCCTTCCTACAATTTGCGGAAACAAAACACGATCGCATAATCACATATAAGTAAGAGAAATAAATTATCAATCACACAACACAAGATGTATATGGGGAAAGCAACTTCTCAAAACCATATATCTCTATTGTGTATTAAGTCAAGGAATCATGAAACAATACAATGCTTAATCTCTCATGAGATTCTTGAGCACTCTTCCAATTGTCTCCTGTTGATCTAGGAAAAATCAGTGTAGTACTTAGCCAATTCTCAGCTTGCCTTGCTCACGCAATTCCTATGGAATTAGCTCCCTATTAATTAGGAAAATTAGCCTTCCTTGATTGCGCAATCCATCATGGCATCCCAATGAGTTTATAACTGCACATGGGTAATTTTCTATAAATGCAACCGATAGTTATGTTCCTCTGAACCGTGTTACAATAAGGCTTAAAGGCCTTTTTATTATTGAAATATAAGACCCTAAACAACCAAAATACTAAGCGAGGAGATGTAACACCAAGAGTTTATGGGCCTCGTTGGTGTTAGCTGGGCAGCCAACTTCCCAGGGTCTTAACTTGGTCATATGATCTTCGTTTGATGCATAGGATACCTCGATAGAAAGATCTCTCTGAGGACTAAACTAATGTCACGATTTCTTTGAAATAGCCAAACCTGTTATGCCCAAAAAATGTTGTTTGGGGCCTCAAAATAGCTCTAGAAGTTCAAAACCCAAAAAACTAACAAAAATATTAAATTTTGATATAATTAAGGAAATTGAAAAATTGAAAGAGACAATGGCAATGGCCTAAGTGGAATAGTTGGGTGGCCACCAATATCCACCTTAATCACCTCAACTTGAATTTCTTGAGCTAACTCAGTCATAATGACTTAGCTGACTGACATAAGTTGTTATGAGATGAAATTGCAATTTATTGTCCAATTTATTTAAGGAAAAAATAAATTAGACACCTCACATTCCTCACTTCTAGTACGTCAAAATTCCTCACCAGTGTGCGGGCATTTTTTTTTGTCCTTTTTAGTTGCCAATTTCACTGTTTCTTGTCGCAAATTTCAACACTCCCTCTCAACAAGCTGAAAGGAATTCAATGTATCCCTATCTGGTACCTTTGGAATGTACTGCATGCAACACTTCTCTAGTGTTGTTTGCACCTGCAAATCCTTAAACTGAATAGCCTACGAACAATTGAATCAGTATAATGCATTTGTCATTGGAGTTTTCTAACTTCTCCTAGCTACTGTAAGTTTCTACTCGATTCTCTGCGCTACTACTGACATCTGCATCCATGGCCTTTCAATTGTTGCCAACTCTTATTTGCGCTCCAGTATATGACATCGGTCACTCTGATTTCTATCTTGCTGACATATAGTTGCATCAATCTAGCCGATCCTTCCTGCTACTTTTGTACTTTGGGCTCCTCATAGTCAGGTTTGATCCATGAGACATGCCATCTAATGGACCCTACCCAAATTTCTTATCTTGGGATTATGTCTACACATCACCCCAACTTTCACCTGGAGGCATGGCTACATGTGCTCCCTCTGCCCATCTGGCTTGAAATTTCCCCCTCATGGAGGTCTCTGCTTAAGTGGATGCTTCCACTTGGTATCCTCTCTGCTTCTCTAATTGTGGTTGCTCCACAACTTTATGATACTGCTTCTAAGGCTGCATGTTGAGAGGTAATTTGTGCTCCCTCTCGAGCACCAAGTCTCTAACCTCTGCTTTGCTCCTCAAAGCCTTGCATGCATCTGGTACTTAAAGTGAATATAGGTTCTTGACTCACGCACATTGTAATTGTCCTGCTATTACAAAAGTTTCTAAAAAAGAGTTGATTTTAAATTTACGTTATCTCCCTCACTCGAGCTCCGATTTGACTGATTTTTTTTTTCCATTTGGGTAGTTTTTTGCAAGGAATCCAAATTTGCTATTTTTTTTTTTAAATTTACACCAAAATCTTTAGATATTCTCTGCAAAATTTCCACCCAAAAAATTCCTACTCTGATACCATGTAGAAAATATAACCAATGAGATTCAATTTGATCTTATAATGGACTAAAGCAAGATATTGAATCCTTCCTACAATTTGCGGTAACAAAACACGATCGCATAATAACATATAAGTAAGAGAAAGAAATTATCAGTCGCACAACACAAGATATATTTGGGGAAAATAACTGCTCAAAACCCCTCTATCTCTATTGTGTACTAAGTCAAGGAATCCTGAAACAATACAATGCTTAATCCCTCATGAGATTCTTCATCACTCTACCAATTATCTCCCGCTGAACTAGGCAAACTCAATCTAGTACTTAGCCAGTTCTCAGCCTTACTTTAGGCTGCTTTGCCATGCAATTCCTAGGGAATTAACTCCCTATTAATTAGGAAAACAAGTCTTCCTTGATTGCGCAATCCATCATGGCATCCCAATGAATTTATAATTTCACATGCAAAATTTTCTCTAAATACAACTGATAGTTATGTTCCCATTAACCTCTGTCTAAACTAGACCTTCCTCGAAACTGGCATGCATGCAGATATTAATAGCAAATTATCAGTTATTTGATTGGTCACTCATTTTGAATTAAATATAATTTAATTCACTGGACCTCTCACTAGCTCATCACTCAGTTAGAACTATTTAAATTGATTTTAACTCATTTAATTGAGTTAACTAATTCACACCTACACCCTACTAATGCATCAACTACAACTGGACCCCGAAAATATTAGAATCCCTCTATATGCCTCATCTTAGACCCTCAACTCTAATTTCTTGAGCTAACTCAATCATCATGACTTAGTTAACTGACACAAGTTTTTATGAGATGAAATAACAATTTATTTAAGGGAAAAATAAATTAGATGCCCCACATTCCTCACTCCTAGTTTATCAAAATTCCTCACCAGTGTGGGTGAATTTTTTTTTTCCTTCTTGGTTTCCAATTTCACTGTTTCTTGTTTCATATTTCAACATTTCAGAATGTGATGTGGCCTTCAAACAAAGACACCATTGAAATCACATGCCTAGATTCTCATGAGCAACCTCTCTTAAGCTCAATCTGTGATAAGAGAACCAACAATATGCCATCCTACTTCCTAGCTTGAACCGACCATTAGGTATGCAAAATTCTTGTGAACCCTTACATGATGATCTTGCTCTTGGAGGATGATCATGACCTCCCTTTAGCAACACTTACATGGCCCTCGTACTCGACCTACTTTAGGACTACATCTCTTTTCGCCCCCTTGATCAAATGAGACCCTTCTCACTTTATGTTCTTTCCTTCATCCTAAGGCCTCCTTAAATAGTTTTTCCTAGATCCCTTATGAACCCTCTAGAACTTATGGGTTTTATCCACTTAAACCTTGGACATATTAAATTTCCTTTTTAATTTTCTTTTATATTTTAAACCCCATCTTGGATCAAAAATCCCTTTTCTTGGCTTCTTTGCCCATAAAGCCTTTTGTGACCAAACTCATGCAAACCCTTCTCAATAGGCCTATGGATCACCTCCCAAGCTACATAATTCAACAACATAGTCTACTTGTAGTAACAGTAACTTGGTCAAGCTCTTGTAATCAAGCGAGGGGTTGGTTGGGTTCCCAAGTTTCAAATTAAGTAAGGGTAGTTGTGAGGGCATGATAGCTAGGGAGGGTTAGGGCATGCAAAAGAATGAAAAGGCGTTCTAACACATGTCAGACAATGTAAATGCATTATGAAGAGTGTTAGGGAGTGTCAGGGCATATCAAGGGATAACTAGGTCAAAATGCATGGAAAGGAACGAATAAGAGTGTGTGTCGGGGATTTTCAACGAATTCAAGTATGCTAAGGACGAAGTGTGTTAGGAAAAGTTCAAAATAGGATTTACAGGAGGCAAGCCTACAGTTGTTATATGGGGCTCGACATAGCACTAGTTTTAGACAAAGGGAGATCACTTTGTGCTAGGCACAACATTGTTTTGCCTTTAGCTATTTTTTTATATGAGATGTGGCACACTTTGGCTACATGCTCATGTTTTAAACTATTCTAGATAATTGCATATTGTACATTGTTGTGTATAATTTTTGGGGCACTCACCTTGTGTCGACTTATATCTTGTGTGCCTTGTGCATCTTGAGGTTTTTGCAAACTCTCAATTAATGTTCCACTATTTATATGAACTAAACATACATGTGAAATATTGCATGTGTAATCTATGTTGCTTTGTTTTTTGATGGCCATGGCTTGATCAGTGATCATTGTCTTGGTAACTAGTTAAGTTGGACAAGTCGAGCTTGGAAATGAGTGGCATATGATGAGTTATATGCAGTTCTTAGGTGAACAAGGCACAATCTACTTGTAGTAGGTGCAATTGGTCAAGTTGTTGCGGTTGAAGCAAACCAATATTGTCACGTGAATTGCAGCAGCCAAGGACTTGATTGGGTTCCCAAGTCGTGAAAAAATGTAAATGCTAGTTGTGAGGACATGAGTGCCAAGGCGTGCTAGGGAATGCCAATATGTGCCAAATAGTGCTAAGGCATGTCAAACATACTAATATGTGCTGAGTGACAAGGTGTGCCAAGATGTGCAAGGGTCTGTCAATGCATGCCAGGGACTGTCAAGGCAAAAAAGGGAGAAACAAGTTAAAATACAAGGAACTGAACACATAAAATGGTTAATAAGTCATCAATTTACCGTTTCCAATAGGGGCATGCTAGGAACACCAACACTAGGCAAAAGTAGGTTCCAAGTCTTCCTTAGTTGCTTCTCATATACTTTCCAACAATTGATCTCAAATAAATTTAATATTAAACCATGCCAAATCATACCAAGGCATATCAACGTATTCCATAGATGCTAATACTTTCCAAGCACCAATACGTGCCAAGTGCCAATATGTGTCAGGGAGTGTTATGCATGTTATGAAGTGGAAGGAAATGTTAAAGAGTGATAAGGTGTGCTAGAGATTGCTAACACATGTTGAGGAGTGTTAAGGAGTACTAGGACAAAACATTAAGGGAGCACTAGGTAAAAATTCATGGAAGTTATTGAGTATGAGGAACATGTGCCAAGGAATATTGTTAATGAGTGCTAGTTGTCATGCCAAGGAGTGAGTGACAAGGTATGCTAAGCATTGGTAAGGAATTCTAGGGAATACCAAGGCATGTCAAGAATTCCCAAAGTGTGCTTGGGAGTTCAAGTGTGTGCTAATTATATGTGCCAATTAATAGTGCCAAGATATTCCAATACATGCTAGGTGCTAAGGATGTGCAACTTGCCGGGGTTATAGGTCAATATGTGTCAAGGCAAGAAAAGGAAGAACCAATAAGAGGGTTAATAAGTCGAGACTTTAGCTTTTTCAAAAGGGGAATGCTAGTCACACTAATAATAGTTCCTAATACATGCCAAGTGGCATTATGTGCCAAGTGTTAATGTATGTCAATGCATTCAACCAAGGTGTTCCAGGGCATGCTAGGGACTAAATGCATGCCAACACATGCTAGGAGAGTTACATGTTGTGTTAGCACATGCCACCATGTGCTTGGGCGTCATTGTCATGACAATATGTTCTAGGTACAATGATGTTCCAAGACATGCAAGGTGCTAAGAAATGTTAGTGTGTGCCAAAGCATTAATTTAAGGTGTTCCCATATTGTTGAGGAGTGTTAGGTATTTCTCATTAATAGAATTGTTAGAGCTTGATTAGGTATTAAATAACATATTTCCTACACACACTAGTGGAAATTTATCTAAAGGGAATTTTCTAGATAATAAACTTAATAGATATGAATCATGTGTTGACTCATAGGAAAACTCTAGTCGACTAGTCATTGCTTGAGGGAAATTATACACACTAATTATTTCTTAAATATTTGATGAACTCTAACCACTATGGCCTTGGGCATATTATAAAAAATACTCCACAATAATGGTCTTAAATCATTATCTTTTGACAAAAAA